>JALLBH010000633.1:0-16576 GCA_036940005.1 Skeletonema menzelii
GAGGAAAGACAAGTGTGACAAGACGCAGTTTCGTGCGATCCTCGTCTACCTGTGAAATTCGGAGGCCATATATACCATATATACCTACACCATAAATACTCTACCATACCAAAGATAAGTAAGTTCCCTCTTTACCAAACGGTCAAGGCAAAACTTGCTGCCGACAGTAGAAGATAATATGAATCCGGGAAGACAACTTCCCCTCCTTCTTTTCCTTTCTTCTCTTTGTTGACAACACAACACACAACCACAACACACAACCACAACACACAACATCATTCGTTGCCAACACATTTTTTATCGAGTTGCGTTGATGGAATGATGACTCCTTGTCGAAAAGTAGTATCGCTATCTCTATGGTTCCTGATTGCTCAGCAGCAGCAGGTTCAATCATTTTTCGTCGCTTCTTCCGTACACCACACGGTAGCCAGCAATCGCTTGAGCAAAAGTACCACCACTACCTTCAGAGGAAGCCCAACAACTAACCAAGACGACATCATCATCAATCGTCACAAGGCCCTCAAATACATCGTATCCCCAATCATATGGTCTCAAGCCAGTCAGATATCATATGCAAAAACAAGTATCAAACCCGATGCCGCATTCCAATCCCTCGTCGACGCTCGGGAAGAACTCAATACCGCGTCCAAACAATACCTCTCCAACAAGGATTACGAGGGAATGAAAGATTACCTATCAAACCCTTCCCTCAACATTAACAACTATGAAGAGAATGCGGGTGTATTACTACAAAGTAAGAAGTTGGATGCTGAAAGCAAGAAGGAGATTGGGACAATTAGAAGGTATGGCGTAGGCGCGGATGTAATCATAATGTTTGGTTCTGTAAAAGCAGAGTTGGAGGAAGAGGACGCAAATGTTGGGTCTCTGAGCAAGTCGTTGAAGAGAACCATGGATAGCTTGGACGAAGTGATTGCTATTTGCAAATCCAATGGTTTCTGATCATGCTGAGATGGGTTGGATAAAGAATGCCTAAAGAGAATTACCTTACAACTTGCATGTTCAAAGCTACTCCATATCGCCCAGTAGCCAGCAGTTTCTGAGCAAAGTATTGTAGCGAATCACTTACTATCCATTCAGTCGCGGCGCCAAGGGTCGGCGCTGGTGACCGCGATTCTGCCATTATCATCTACCCTACCCTACCCTACCCTACCCTACCCTACCCTACCCTACCCTACCCTACCCTACCCTATCGTACCCTCCCCTCCCTACGTACGTACGTACAGATACATTCAAGATCCAACAAAACCTCGCTCATTTTGCAGTTGTCGTGATTGTTCCGTTGATTTTCTTCTTAGCATCTTACATCATTCCACTTGTTGACATGCTGGGCACTTATACGAACTACTTTACATCTGCAGTGAGTGTGACTGTTAGCCTTGGATGGAGATATGGATCACAGTTCTTCGTTAGACCGTGCTCTTTCCCGATTCGAGTCGCACTCAGGATCATTTTCAGAGAAGGCAAGTAATTTGCGTCTTGTTCATTATACCAAAGCAATCACCGCATACTAACATTTTTAATTAATCATAATTCATCACAGGATTCAAGGTGTCTGTCAACAGCTGGATCAACAACCAGAGAAAAAAGAGGATGCGGCGATTGAGGAGTTGTATTCAGTTGAAGATAAGTAAAACATTCACATGGCCGAGTAAGAATTCAAAGAAACGATTAGTTGCTCCTAAATGTGTAGGTGGAGAGCATGATGTCGTTGCTGTAGACGCCGCTATGAAATATGAGACAGCTGCTAAAACGAGGTTGGATAGAGCAAGAGCAAACTTTGAGGCGGCGGCAACAGAACTCAGGGAAGCGGAGAGAGAAGTCGCAGATGCAACAAAGTACACAAAAAGTGTGAAATCATATTGCAAGAAGTGCCAAGAGAATCAACCTAGTGCATCAGACTACGTTTTTGTCAATGCTGCGTCAACAAATGTCACTGGGACCAGGAAGCGTGTTGTTGTGGAAGAAAAATCAACCCAAATACCAAAAGAAGACGAATCGAAGAGCGAGCTGTCCTCGACATAACATAATTTTATTGTTCTTTTCTCGCACATATTCTTGTTCCAAGCAACTCGAAGTCAAATACAATAGTCTCTGAGTCTAGGAAAGAGATGGGGAAGACTGCAAACGGTTCAATGAATGCAGCTTTTCCAATTGTTCTTATCAGTGACTTCAACATCGAATCAGGAACACTTTCTATTTTGGGATACGGTTCATCGTTCTCATTGCTGCTTGCTTTTAACCATGCCTCGTCAAACTCTACCCGGCATACTTCATTGTTGACTGAATCATACGTTCCACTGACCGATAAGTATCCCTTAAAAAATGGGAAGTTGCATTTGGCATGACTGACAATTGTTCCATCATCGTTGAGATCGTATTGTACCGAAAATTCTCCACCAGCTAGGCCTGACATTGTTGTCATGTGCGGTGCATAGATTACTCGCCATCGACCAGGCGCAACGGGCATGAAGCTCTCTAGACTCCCGGGATGCTCAATACTATCTCCATTCTGAATCATATCATTCAACAATCCAGTTCTTTCTTTGCTTCCTTGGTTAAGATCGTAAGGGCGATCAAGCGAATCTAGAAACTTGTCTTTAACCGTTGATGTTAATGTTTGCGCTGTATGTGTTGCATCAGCTACATGACGTTTCGAGGAAGAGAAAAAGTCTCGAAGAAAAGTTGTACACTGGTTATATGCATCCGCTTGGGGCTGATCACCACTCTCAATTTGACTAACATCTTTCCAAAATGCATGTCCTACGCCATCATACACGCGAATATCGTTATCAACCCCAGCATCATCTAAACTGGATTGGAAGTTATCAAGGAGACTGGATGGAAATTGTGCATCTTGATTGCCGAAAATTCCGCAAACTGGACCGTTCAACTGTTGCAATTCTTTCACATCAGTCACTGGCGACCCATAAAACACAACTGTTGCAGCATCACGTTTCCTTTGCGTAGTGTATCTAATAGCCTTGCCACCACCGAAGCAAAATCCAACGACTGCCAACTTCTTCGCACTGTCAGCATTGCTGCCAACTTCATCGAATCCAAGATACCTACAGACCGCATCCAAGTCATCGTTGACTCTATCCTGCGGTGTAGTCAATGCAAGCCATATGGCCTTGGGCACAAAATCAGTAACAGTACCGCGGAATGTGTCTGGGGCAATAACAGTACATCCCAAATCTTTTGCTAGCAACTCTGCTTTTTCCACAATCGATGGATTTAGCCCGAAAAATTCGTGTAGTAATATGATTGCATTCTTCCCATCACCATTGTTGTTAGTTGCTGTGTACGCCAAAATTTCCACACCATCAGGTCCAGGAATACAAGTATTGGTTAGTTCATCTAATGAAGTAACCTGTAGCGTAGGAGGTGATACGATGTGCTCTAATATGTGAGCTGCTGACGACGACCATGACGTTAAAATCGAAGAGGAGGATACTCGTGATGAAAAGGCCAGTGAACCGACCAAGCGACACGCAATGCATAAAAATGTAAAGGCAACGTACGATGACACCATGGCTTCGTTAAGTGCAGAGGAACAACGAACACAATCTGATGAAACGAGTTGGGGTTGGGAATGATGACGATGTTGACGAAGACACAAGCTAGCAAGGGTACGTTATCGTAGTAAATAAATAAGCTAGCTAAGTAGGTAGTATGTACCCCTAGAGGTACCATACCTAGGTAGGGGAAGGTGGCGACGCGAGACGCGAGACGAAGAACGATGCGACTCACCGTAGATATTTTTTGGCGCGCAGTACTTTCTTTATGTCATCGATTATCGGCTCCTCGATCATGCAGATCGATAGCTCTCGCCATCACTCTTGAAAGTTGCTTTCCCTATCGTACCATTTCTCTGCTGACATCATGTCGCTTATGAGCCAGAGCCTGCTGATGGAGGCTCAATCTCTTCGTCTGGAAGGAGATATAGATGGGTCTATTGCTGTCTTGCGTATAGTTGTATCGAACTGTAATGCAGATGCCGATGAGGGAGCTGCTGTCGATGCAGAGCATCAGATGACGCATCAGCTGTGGGCAATGGCTTCCTATCAGTTGGCATTACTCTTGTTGCAGACTAGTGGGCGATGCTGCAATCAAGCAAGTGAACGAGAAGCTGATAAAATACTAGTGAAACTGGGGTATAGATTGAGGTTGTCGACTAAAGCATTTGGGTACCCTGCTTGTGAATGCGCAGGTGACAAGTCAAGATGCGAAATGAAAACAAATAAAAATTCAACACTGCCATTGTTGATAATTGATGACATATTACCTCAGCCGTTATTTAAAGCTCTTCGACACTCCATGAGACCTAAATCAACGTACTGGACAAATTTCTACAGTAAAACAATTGAAGGAAGATTCGATCACGAAGGAGACAAACGACGCATTTTTGCAAGTCACAATGTATCACTTCCCAATAGTACAGAGCTTAGTTACACCGAATGCATACAAAACGCAAGCTCACTCATTGAACAAGTCGCCATCATTATAAAGCATTGTCTATTGAAACACTTCCCTTCAGTTTCGGCTTCAACCAGTGCTGAAGTTTGGGCACATCGACGCCCTCCGGACGCACAGCATCAGCTTCACTATGATATGGACGAGATAAGATTGCATGCACTCAAGCAACGACACAAACATGAATGCAACTCATCACCAACAAGAGATAAGAAAAAACAAAAGGTTGACAACTGTTCAGATGAAAGGAGTAAGAGTAATCAAGCAGAAGAGTTGAGCAGAATAAAAAATGATCTTTGTCCAATTATATCATGTGTCTTGACAGTCAATGTGCCAAATAAAACAAAAAAGTGTGATAGATGCGGTAGGCATGGAGACGGTGCACCAACACTAGTGTGTAATCAGTCTGTATTAGGCAGAAGAAGTAACGAAGGCTGGCTATGCTATCCTCGACTGAATCGGCTAGTTGCATTTGAAGGTTCGTTATTACACGCTGTGGTACCAGGATTACCTTCAGAACCCTTGGACGAAGACGATGATGATTATTCCAGGGTCACGCTAATGATGGGCTTTTGGAAAGAGGTGACTTTAACTACCGTTCCAGACAAAATATCACAATGTTTGACAATTGGTCCTAATGTGCCATTTCCTTCATCGCTATTATGCGAATTTAAGCCTATCGAATTCGACGAAAATGCCTTTACAATACAACGTAATCATGCCACTACGGTAGAACCCACTCTCGTGAAACCCCTATGGACAGAAATTGATCAAGACGATGACTCTAACGGGGTTGCTACAACCGAAAGAGACTTCAGCGGTCGTTTCTTTTTGAAATCAACGGATCCAACAGAGATTGATAAGACAGTATTAGGTATTTGACTTTCCCTGGATTTATGCTTCTTATGTGCATCCTCGCACCTGTGCCGCCATGTAATCAAACATGTGAAGCCAGGCATTAGCTCCGAACTTAACCCCTTCAATGACGTCCTGTGCTTCATGGTCAGTTCTTGGATCTTTCTCCATTGGATCACTTGAGTAGACACTTGGCCATAGTAACGCTCGACCTTTCTTTGGTTTCACTGGCAGTTTCAGCCCAACAAAGTTGGTTGCGCCCCCTTCCTCTACATCACTCAAATACAAAAAGAACGTTAAGATCCGTGGGCCACATCGACGATTTTTCTGATGATGAATATAATCATGATGGGGCCTATAAAATTGACCCACATCATATTTCAGTATTTGTAAATCCTCCGAATTTTGCGCAGGTACACCAGTTACCTTGGCAATGCGGTCATGAATCCTTTGGACAACTTCATCTTCACGGCATTTATTGCTATCGCTACACCATGCATTTTCGCTTGTGCGAGTTAAACTCTCTACTGCATCATAGGTCCCATCTGCCTGAAGCTTTCCAACATCTCTACTCCTCTCATATTTTGATTTATACCCCATCTGTATCAGGTGATCGCACTCTTCCT
Organism: Skeletonema menzelii; assembly: GCA_036940005.1. Taxonomy (NCBI): domain Eukaryota; phylum Bacillariophyta; class Thalassiosirophyceae; order Thalassiosirales; family Thalassiosiraceae; genus Skeletonema; species Skeletonema menzelii. The sequence goes on from JALLBH010000633.1 coordinate 5,976, forward strand.
CTGTCAAGAAATCTTCGAAAGTGATTATCCACGGTGGTTGATCCTTGTCACGCTTACGGCTTGGCTCTCCTGCAAACGGTTCTGGTCTTGAATGCACCACGACAGAATAGTTGGTCATATTCTCCTCGATTTCTACATCGTTCGTCTGATTACCAGGGGCCGTATCAACAATACGCTCAAACATGGCATTCAGCTGTCCAGGTAGCAAAGCTGGTTGAATATGATCTTCTAATGGAGGGCACCGAGCGTCCAAATCAATCATGTGACAGCTTTGACACGAAGGAGCACATTTGGTTTGCATATAAGCAAGATTAACATCACACTCTCCTATTGCGGCCCAAAAAGCACAAAGCCCATCTTTGTTGTTACATTCTCCTAGAATTTTCTCTGAGAGTTGGTACTTGGCGTTGGGGCCATACACGTCATTTTCCATGTATTCGACAGTCTTTCGAATTACCTCTAGTGTATCTTTGTATGAGTCTCCTTCAACTCTTTGCTCCTTGCCGAACTTAGACACTCTCTCCAATAACTGTCTTTCCTCCGTGGATATCACACGCTGCTCTGGGCAAGAATTGCAAGAAAGAGCACAGTTCACTGGAGGAGTACACATCATTTTAGATGTCAATTATGAAGAACAGCAAATAGATGTGCAACAAGTCCATCTGTAAAGCTTACCTCGCATGTAATTAGGATTGGCATCGCACTGAAACCCAGCACAACAAAGGTTAGAATATACGGGAGAAGAATCTGGCCCAATCCAAATGATATCTGCTTACCTCTCCCAAGCCCGCCCAATATTCACACTCCTTCTCGGTGTCTTTGCATTCGGTAAGCACCTCTGCAGGTTCAATGCCTTTATCGGCGGCACAAGATTCATCGTTCGCACTGCACTCTCCCTCGGCTACCACCACCTCCAACCCCACTGTAATAACCACGCATAGGAGGAAGAGAAGCCGGCGAGTACTGGCACAACGCATTCTGTTATCAGTCTATGTTGTATCGACTTCTTATTATGTATCGTACTCGGTCGGCGTCGTTGAAAAAGTTTCCCCGGAACTTCCCGAAAGGGAAAAGGAGCGGAGAAGGAGCGCGCGGAGAGCGAGGTCCTTCTCTCTCAATGTGGTTCTGCGTTAGGCAGTGGCTTTGGTGTTGGTCGAGCAGCCGTGAGTGCACCATATAATCTCATCAATAGAAAATTTGAATTGGCTTTACTATGAGTTGTCATACAGATATCTTGAACCTGCATGCTTCATTCGCAGGTAAATGTTAATCAACTGATTCGAAGTTGCTCTACTGCAATCGCCTTCATAGCCTTTTTCAGCTTCAACCCAAGAGTTTTTGTTGCTTCATCAACAACCTTTGCATCGCCTTCCTGAAACTCGTTCTTTGTCATCTCTTCCTTCTTTACTCCTTCCAATACTTGGTCAAACAACTCATTCTCCACACCAAGCTCTCCCAATACACTGCGCAGGCGTTCCAGTACTGGTGCACCCTCACTCCCACCAGCGGCGGCACTGGCATTGAAATCATCGATGCTTTTCAGCTTGGGCCCATTCATTTCTTCACGCAAGTCACAACCTCCTAAAAATTGCTTCTGATTGCTTTTTTCGTCCTTCACATCAGTGCACTTTCCTTGCTGGCATGCTGGTAAAGTTTGAAATCCATCCCAATCATACGCCTTTTTATTAGGACAACAGGACCAAAACTTCGCTGTTTCATGGAATACAGGTGGGCCAGTGTGATATTTACAATCTGGATATGGCCCCCCTTTTGGGAACCGCTGATTGCATCCAAAGTGGACACACTTGGACAAATTCTTCAGCGCTTCCTTTTCTTGGTCCAATTTTGCTTGTCGTTCTGTATTTATTTCTTCTACGGTGCGAGATGGACCATGGCATACAAACACGTCATCACGATCGGCAATTGTTTCAATTATGATGCCATCTGATGGTACATCTTCGAGAGACGTAGTAGCTGTATCATCATTGGTAGCTGCTGCAGAAGATCGACGAAGAGCTAAATGCATACTCGAAGATTCAAGAGGATTTGATTGTCCCTCGTTCCCCCCGTTGTAAGACTCCACAAACTGGTCCAGGAGCCGAGACGCCGGTCCATTCTTCCAACTTTTGGGTAATGTGATTTTAAGAGTCTTGTGTTTTGACTCATCTTCGTTATCTTCGTAGCGTAGAAAGACTTTCATTGTTTGGAGATTTTATGGTGCTAGTAGGTGCAGGTGGTTTTTTTGAAAGTGAGTTAGGGCTTGCGTATTACGGAGTATTTTTTGTATGGTAGCCGACGATTCATTGTGGACTTCGGAGGGATTTCGGTTTCGGTGGGTATTGTATCTACAATAGATAGGTATGTAGAGAGAAAAATGACTATAATCTTTGTCTTAATGTAGACTATTTTGGAAACCTTCAAAATGACGTCCGTTTGGTCTAGAGGTATGATTCCTGCTTCGGGTGCAGGAGGTCCCGGGTTCAATCCCCGGAACGGACCATTTTGCTTTTGCTCCTCATAGAAGTTGTTTTACATGTTGTTCTACATAATAGTTTACAGAAACGCTTGAGGGCGCCCCCCATGCCATTTTGGAACTCTGGGCCTCGGTGCTGTCAACTTTATTTCTGTTTTGTGTTTACATAAAATTGTTTTGTTTAGATTTTGCTCTGTGCTCTGTGTCACGAAAGAGTACTCCTTTCTACTCAGCAGTTCTTATATCTGCAGCTCTGTCCCATACCTATGCTTGAATAAAACATCCTGTTGTCACTACTACTTACACTTTCATGGCTGTTTGTAAGTATGAATGGTTTAGCAGTCCCACATTTTTCTTTCATCAATGCGCAGGAAGTTATATGTAAGTATGGTCTGAGTCGTGAGACAGAGGAGAAGAGGGACTTTTCTTTCACATTCGGTATCGATATTGTTTTTGTCTCAGAGAGCAGGTACTACCATATGTGTTTGAAGTTTCGCGTCGGATGCCACAAAATAATATACTTACTTATAGCTGTTTCAAAACACTGACTCGATGACACTGATTCCTACGTACCCGTACTACAAAACCCACTCCNACGAAATTTAGCGATATCTACATAATCGAGTCATTTGGTTGAAACAGCTATACAAGAAAAATTCACGAGCCTTTGACTCTTTGCTTTGCCTGCCGCCGGCAACAAACAACAACGCGACCAACAAAAGGAGAACAAACGTCACCTTGCGGCTGGCTCAACCCACAGCCATATCTCCCCCCCTCCGTATGGCTATTGGGTTTCTTTTAACTGTGTGGTGTGTCTCCTATCGTGCTCTGCGGCTGTGACTGCTAGGTTGACACAGGTTGACACGCAACACGCAAGTCAATAGATAATGACTTTGATGTTATGATTTCCTGCAGATTACTTTTGGATGATATATGGCAACATAATAAAAAATGAACAACCCATACTATCAGGACCGGCCAAGTATGAACGAATCGTTGCCACAATCTCAACGACGGCGTCATCGAAGACAATACCCAGTCGATTCAGCCGATCAAGGGGCTGGTGGCTACCGATTTGGGAGTTTTAGGGGAAGTGACACCAGTGGAGGAAGTGGCAGTTTCCGGGCAAGAACACATCCCGATGGCGAGCAGCAACAGCGTGAGTATCAGCAACAACCGCCACAACAGATTCGTCATAATGATGGAGTTGCAAATGAAAACTTTGCATCATTTGGTCCACTAAGAGCAAACCGACGACAATCGCAGCAACAACGACTATCTGGAACGCAAAGGGCATCTGCATCTTCACGTAGAACATCATTACCTTCTTCTTATACTTCTCGAGGTATTGATCAAACGAATAGTCATGGTTCTTCCTTCAATCGTCAAGAAATGAGCAGCCAACGAAGAGGACACGAAAGTTATAATGACATCGCATTCAGCCCTCGTCGTCAGAGTAGAGCACAGAACACGCAGTCACAAAGTCGAATTATTACAACTGTACGACAACATGGTACGGAGCAGAATTTAGCGTCAAATAAATTACAAACTAACAAAGAAGAAGAGGAAGAAGAAGAGGAAGAAGAAGATGAGTTTGACACGATCCCTTTACAATCGAATGAGTATCTCAAAGAACTTAACTCACGATCGGCAACCATGCAGATGAACAATGATGACTCAGATACAAATCGATTGAATCCAAATAACAACAATGACAGTGATAATGCCAATTCATTTGAAAACTCAACGCTTAGCCAAAATGGAGGAATTTTTGCAACGAAGAGGTCAAATGAAAACAGTGAAATGCTGCTCCACAACCGCGTTAACCTAGCGCCAAGTGATGGTAGAAATAGTTCCACCCGTGGTGACAGCAGGCAACATCGTCTCCGCAGTAGCGTAGCATCAACTGACACTTTAGCCTCCGATCCGACAGGTATGGGTAGGAATAGTTCGTATCTGATTGATCAATTAAATAGAAGTGATCGGCGACAGCAACGGCAACCATCAAATGGAATAGTTTCATCGTCGTTGAATGAGAATCAATTACGACGGAATAGACGCTCTGATCCTAAGTTGTCTTCTCCACTCTTTCATAGTCAAAGACGACAGTCCACTGGTGATGTTGGCATCAGGGCCAATTATGACATTCGTGGTCCCCCCTTTCGACAGTCTTATGTTGGTATTAGTGGCTACGACAATCGAATCTTTACTAACGACCCGCAGGGAGAAGAATTATTCTACAAGAATTCACCAGAAAGCATGTTAGCGCATGATCAACGTCCAATGGAGAAAAAGAATGGAAGCATTGAAAAAGAATCTGGTTTTGTGGGCACTGCTGCCGAAAGCTTAAATAGTGAAATTTCAGTTTCACTAGTCAAAAGGAAGAAGAAGCTTCGTTTGTTGAGTGTTATTGGGATTTGCCTCGTTGCGGTTATTGTCATCGTTGTCGTTGCTGTGTACATTACAACATATCAGTCGTCAGATGATATACAAAGGCAACCGCAAGTGCCTCTAAATGACACTGAGATTATATTGGAATGCGAAGATTGTATATCAAAGCCAGTGTCAGACATCGAAGGTAGATGCAGTTCATCAAATTTACCCGGAAGTTTGAGTGCCTGCCAGGAGGCGTGTGCTGCGGCCGCGTGTTGCTATTCAAACTTCGAGGGTGAGAAATGCTACGACTACTCGAATGAAGCTACATTGCTTGCATGCGGGCAATATAAACCCCATTGCGATGTAATACATAGACCGTGGCCGGGATCATCAAAGGGTTTGATCCCGAATGCTCCTATTTCACTTTTTGAGGGCAGGGATTGGGACGAAATATGTAGGAGTGGTGCTGGTGCTAGTGCTAGAAAGCTTTCGGCGAACAACAGCTCGCAATCTTTAACCTGCACAGAGTTTTGTCTCCCCTCAAAATGTTGTTTTGCTCCAATGGTTCAAAGTGACCCGACAAGCCAGGGCTTGCTTCTAAACAAAGATGGGGCATATCAGAGTATCGAGACCGACGAATATATCATGACTAGTTGCGCGCTGAAGAACTACAATTCTTGCCAAGACTATGCTGATGCATGTCGTGACCTCATCATGCCTTTAAGCTTCTGGCTTGATACAGTGGTTTTTGATTTATCGACGATAACCTTCTCCCCGAGCATTTCAATCACACCGAGTACGTCAACTAGTCGACCCACGCTGCAGCCAACAACAGAACGACCGACAACTCAGACTCCAACGAAAGAGGCCGTTGAGAGTTTGCCGTCAGGTAACGACAAACCAACACGAGAACCGACACGAGAAACTCGAGAACCAACACTTCTTCCTACTGTAAAAGTGACAAAAGTGGCCTTGACGACACCGCCAACGACTCTCCCCCCTGTCGCCCCAACAGTTGTTGTTCCAATACCAGACTTAGCAAAGATAAGAGACAGTTGCACAGGGTTCCAGACTTACAATCTAATCGCTAGAGGAGAGTTCAATGCTAGAACGAAATGCGACAATGCGTGCAATGACGGCCTGTGTTGCTATAAAGATCTAGGACTGGGGATCGAAAAGAGTTGCTTCGAAGGAAATGAGGATGTTTGCGCTCTTTATTCTGATTGTCTCGTTTTGCGAGCAAAACCAAACGATGTCCTTGCCACGGACAGTAATAGCATTAGCCCTTCTACTCCGGTTGACGATCTCGCTAATTACTGTTCATCTGAGTCAATTTGTACACCAGAAGGAATATCAAATTGCTTCGAAGCCTGTCTACCGGGTTCATGGTGCTGTGGAGCGACAGGGGATTCATCTTGTTTCAATGAGTTTGAAGAAAGTTGCTCGGCTTACGGGCAATGCTTATTGATGGTTGATAAATACGGAGGCGATTCTAACCAGGCTTTGCCGCCTATTCCTCCCAATAACTTACAATCCGCGTGCTCCTATCCAGCACTGAGCGCTTTTCATCAGTCTGATGGCAATGTAATAACGGAGTGTAACCAAATTTGCGATGCTGGGATGTGCTGCATGGATGGTACGTGTGGCGAAGGGACTACTGCGACCGAGACAGCAATCGCTGATCGATGTGCTGCGTATGAGCCGTGCCGACACTTGCTGGAGCTGCCCACTCCTCCTGATGATATGGAGACTCTCTGCAAGGATAAAGAAAGCTCACAATGCCTCGATGTGTGTTCAATTGCATCTTGTTGTTGGAAATCCAACGATGATGGATGCTTTGCAAGCTTTGAACAACGTTGTTTGTCTTACGCGCCTTACTGCTCACCAAATATGAGTGCGACTGGAGATTTCCCTGCACCTCCCTCACCGCCACCACCTGATCTATGCGTGAGTGGGCCGCCATCTGCGTGTAGGAATGCATGCACATCTGGTCCATCTTGTTGCTTTACACCGTCGATTGAAGTCAATTGCTTCTCCCAAAACGAAGAGGTGAGTCGTGCTGTCTCTATTTCTTGATAATTTCGCTTTTTGCGTATATTCACAATCTCATGCTTCATTTTGCACATGTATACGAAGACTTGTGGCATGTGGGCTAAATGTGCGCCCTTCTACCAGAAAGATGTCGAACTTGCCTGATTATACTTTATTTCATAACTCTATCACATCTATTGCAATGGATATTAAGTCAAATGTAACAGTAATTAAGATGTTTTGATCAACAACAGCAATATTGAGCATAAGCAAACTTTCAAACAAATTTAAATCATATTGAGCTTTGCTTGACAGCATATGCCATAACCCATTTCAAATTGGTTAGCAGATATTTGCAAGCCAACGTCCATCTTTCACCATCTCCGGGATCATATGAAAATGGCAACCCTCCCACAGTTCCTTCGCCCTCACTTTTTGTATTGTTACTCTCGAGTTGTGCATCTTTCCCCACAACCAAACCATCTACTCTCATTGTATAAGGTGCTGCCAATGCCATGTCTCTCTTCTCAACCACTAAGCATGTCTCAGCAATGCAAAATAGCAGAGCTTCTAATGCTGTGTTGAAATTTCGACGTGCGTAGTACCCTAAAGAAAGCACAGATCCATTCTCTTCGTAATGATGCAAATTGTACCATGTCACTTCATGTGGTAAAGAAGCCGCTTTAGGAGTGATTATTGGCTTCGTATGAATTTGTGTTGTGTCCTCAGTTTTGGTAGTACTAGGATTGTTGTCAGTGTCAAGATAAGCTGCCAATGCTGTTATTCTTCTGCGCTCATTCTTTGGTCGTTGTGGCGATGAAGCACTTTGAGTAGCATTACGTTTGAGCAATCCGATTTTGCTAAAGCTGCCGCAGGGTTGAAGAACATACTTTCGAAATGAGATTCCACTGAATGGCGTGTTTTGAAGCGTATGTAAAAGTAAAACAATCTGACCAAGAGCAGAATTGATTTCACTCCAAGGAACAACCACATTTTCAGGGTCTACATGTGAGGGGTGTACATTGTTGTTGTTTGATGTAGCGGCATGTTGCAAAGACTTGGTAGCGTTGGCATCCTGGTTGGATACTGTTGTACCCCAAGAAAATATTGATGGCGATGTCGCATTAGCCGATTGTCCAGATGCGGAATTCCCACTACCTGTACTCTTCTTCACTAATCCAATCATGGTCACTGCAGATCTACCCAGTCTAATACCACTTATTGTCCCAAATGGTCCTCTATGCCAAATGAAAAACATGTCATTAAACGCGTGCCACCTACATGCCTGATGATATTCTTTCTCTGCCCACATCCGTTGCGTTCTTGTAGACTCTAATGCCGATAACGCATATTGATAAGATTGTTGTGCAGTTATATGTCGGAAATCTAATTCATCATGATGTCGATGCAGTGTGGGGAAAACATTTTGTCGAAGATGATCTCGTTGTTGACGTATTGATTGCAGCTCTTCTAAAAGATGCTGCCTTTCTGATAATTTTGACGATTTAATTAAATCAGTTGTTGACAATGAAAGTGGTATTTGATCTTCCGTCATAGCCAGAGTAGATTGCGGATGATAGTGTTCGTCTATGTGCCCATTGCTAACTTTTTGCATATGATTTGCTTTTGAATTATTTCTCCCGTCAGTAGCAAACCCAACATGTCTATGAAACACCCAATGCAAATATTGTTCATCTTCCTCTTTTTCAGTCGCAATAACGCCTCTATTAAAGGATGATGGTAATGCAGTTTTTGTTGCGGCCTTTTGTAGACCTGAAAGCTCCCCGTCCAAGCCATTAATTGACACCGCAGATTTCTTTTCATGCCTAATGTTAGGGAAGGAATGCGTCCGCGAATGGTGTATGTGTTGTGGAAGAGATGTTGCCACCCCTGACTCTGTATATACGATCTCTTGATCTGAATCTGATGGTTTCGTATTGTCTACCGGGACACCGCATCGACGAGTGTTGTCGAGGTCGGACGCCATGGTGCTTGGGTTTTGGTTGTTGGTTGAGAGGTCCGAGAAGGGTCCGAGGTTGTTACTTGAGTAACACTGTGTGTAACAGCCTTTTCTTTGAAGATGATGGAGTTCTCCGACGTACCTACCTACTTTTACATATACCTATCTACCTGCTACTTATGTACCTATCGTAGATACGCCTTAGTCTGATCCTGAATCCTGACCATTATCTACCCATTTCGCTTGTGTTACTCTTTTGTTCTTCCCCTCTGAACAAGGCAAGTTCATGGCACTCTTACCACTGAGGTTCAATACTTATGTTTGACTAGACATCAAGCAAATCTTTGCAGTTACAAAACTTCTTCTATTGTTTCTCTATCTCCTGCCACTTTGCTCTCAGTGCTTTTCTCCTTTTCTTCGGTATCTTCTTGTTGTTCCGAGATGTCAATTTCGTCTCTCATAATGTCTTCATTCTTAAGTAATGGACCTGCATCATTCGACACACTGCTGCGCACAATATTACCAGCGGCATTACCACCAGCCTGTAGAAAAATGATCAATGCAAACACACCAAATGCCAATTCCGACGCCAATGCAGCTAGTCCACCTGATAACAACCAACTAGGCACAATCGATAAAGCTCCTGCTCCTGCTTCTCCGGCAGCAACTAACAGTGTATCAGCCACCTCTCCAACACCCGCGACACTATCACTTGCTGCAGATAACATGGCATCAGTTGCGGCATCTCCAACGAGCAAATCTTCCGTCCCCGACAGAGCAGTTGTGATAGCTGACGATGATCCATCGGTAAGAACAGAAGAAGCAATTCCAGTCCCTTCCAACGATGACGAACCGATCTCACTAGCTACAATTCCTGCACCGCCAATAGTGGTGGTTGTGGCTCTTGATGAAGCAATCGTTCCCAACGCAGTCGCACTACTTGCAACGCTTCGTCCAGCAGCTGTAGATCCAGCAGTAGCAGCAGTAGCAGCTGCTGCAGAAGTTGCTGTTGATGAAGTAGTGGCAGTTGATGTTGTTGTAGCGGCAATTCCCGAGGCGGCAGTTCCACCGATCGCAGCAGAACGTGCTGCCGCTATTGTTCCTCCAGATGCTGCTATTCTACCCCCTGATACAGCAGCAGTAGTAGTGGATGTCGCAGTAGAAGCCGCGCTCGTAGTGGCCGTAGTAACCGCAGTAACAGAAGTTACTGTCGATGATGAAGATGTTGTAGCAGCAATACCCGACGCTGCAGTTCCTCCAATAGCCGCGGATCGTGCCGCTGCTATCGATCCTCCCGATGTTGCCGCTATTCTGCCCCCTGATAGAACTGCCGTTGTGGATGTGGAGGTTGCAGCACTTGTCGTAGTTACCGCAGTTGTTGTTGCAGCTATTCCACCTCCTTCGGATAGCACCACCGCTCCACCTACAGCAGCTGCAGCTGTCCCCACTGCGCCGACTGTGCTGGTAGAATTATCGTTGCTCACTGATGCAAAGAAGAATGGAGACTCTTTCGAAGTATTGTCAGCGTCATTATTCTGCTTCTTATTTGCACAAAGAATTATACGATTGCATCTCGTTGTTAATTGTAATGGTTTGAATGAATGCAAGAAGGCACTGCAAAATGAAGCGTATGCCAGCAATAGAAGATAGAGGAGCGAACTCGACATGGTTGCTTCCTTATCTTCCTGCTAATGGCTAATGCTCCCTATCAAGTACTTTCAGTACTGGACCTATGTTCCTACGGACCCCAATCCGGACTAG
>JALLBH010000634.1:0-17644 GCA_036940005.1 Skeletonema menzelii
TCATCTCCTAATCGTATGTAACGCCTGCAATATAGCGCTTGGGAGGTGCTAGTGACCCATTATACTCGGCGCCGACAGTAGGGAAGGAAATACCTTCGTTCGTTTTTCATGACCTTAGTTTCACATTGTATTCGTCATTTGCTGTTCCCAGATAGTTTTTTTAATATTTTTTGCTTAATTAGAATAAGTGTGTTTGGCTCATTTTTTGCTGCTTTTCTTTCTGTACACCGTAATCAGCGTTGAAGTTTATTTTAGCTTTTAGGGTTTAGCTGGATTATGGCCACAATATTATTGTAGTTTGTCATTGTTTTTATGTCTAGGCCCGTGTCATGAAATGTGTTAGTTTCTCATGCGTTTCGAGCAGCTTCTAGCAGATTGGGTATGTCCACACTGAAAACTTTGTCCATTTCTTTCACCATCTTTTTATCCAATTTGTGTATTTCACTCAAATCTTTTATTTCCAGAAGTGCTTGTCGGAATGGTTCTAATTCAGGGAAGTCTCCTCTGGGCAATTCATACCTTCTCGCGCACATTACAAATTCTCGTTCAAGTCGATCAATGAGCCGTCTCTGCTTTTCACGCTTCCCCCAAGTGTACGGAAGCTGCTTCCTCAAGTAGTGAATGATATAGGCGTGGACCTTTACGGATCTAGCCCGTTTAACCAGCTCATTGATTCGACGCATTACAGCGTTTTGGGGAAGCTGTGCAATATCATTGAAGAGGTCAATTTTCTCCTGAGTCAATAACCCCGCTTGTTCCTTATTCTTTAATGGTGCTCCCCAGAAGCTGCCCATGTACACACGGCAAACTTCAGGAGTCATCATTACCTTACCCAAACTCCACATGAGAGCACCATACACACGCATTAGTTGTTGCGTTGAAATCGAATCTGCTTTGTTCAAAATCACACGCATTTTATCTTGGTGTGGCTTCAAAATTTCTATGACTCTTTTGAGTTCATCACTGATATCAAGCTTATGTGCATCGAACATACTGTGTTATTGTAAAAACAGAAGAATGGCAAGTGAGAGTGAGATAATCGATTGACGAGGACAGCACCATGAGAGAGCAATATTTATCACGGCGAAACTCACATGATAATCAGGTCAGCACGTTCTGCAAACCACTTCATCACCTGTTCATAGTCATAATTCCTACCAATACTTTGCTTCTGCCCAGATAAGATGCCTGGTGTATCAACCAATGTGATGTTATTCAAGATTGGCGAATCCATTTCTACACCTTCAAAACGACTTAAGAAATTATTCCCAAAGGGAGATAATCCTCGAAATGGTCGATCACCCTGAGAACACAATGCAGCTCCCGGGATGATCTTATCTCCTGAATCACCCTTCAGAATTGCTACAAACCTATCAGTTGTTGGTTCTGGTCCAATGCGTTGACCAGGAAAGTCTCGTCCTAGCAAGTAACGAATGAAACTAGTCTTTCCCACAGAATATTGACCTAGCAACAATACCATCGGTTTGGAATCAAAATCTGATGGACTCAATGGCGGAGAATGGAAGTGACCAAATTTTGATGATAATTCTAATGGGCGAATCTTCTTTCGATATAATCGTTTCAACCCCGAGAAGATGATATCTTTGTTAAATTGGGAAAGATCCATGCCACTTCCTGCCTGAGACGAGTCAGATTGTTGCAGCTCAATTCCGTCATCACCTTCAGTACCAAGGCCGTTTCTTGATGGGAGTAGATCGTCATCGTCGTCCTCCTCTTCGTCAAATCCATACGGTGGCGAATGATGATGTTGCATTCCAGCATTTTGTATTCTAGACGGAGCATTGTTCTGGTTTTGTGATCTAGCGAAACCAGGTCCTCCAGGCGCGTCTCCTGGAAAATCAGGCGGCGAATATTGTTGCTGCTGTTGCTGTTGATATGGTGGACGTTGATATTGTTGTGGAGGCCCTCTCTGCTGCATATCAGTATTTCTTTGCTGTGGATGCTGCTGTGAATATGGATGTTGTTGCTGCGGTGGAGCACCGTCATATCTTTGTCCCCCTTGCTGCTGCATAGGCGGTCCATTATTATTTTGTTGCCATGGAGATTGTGGCGGCGGCTGTTGCTGCCCATACATTTGCTGACGAGGCTGCTGCTGCTGCTGATGCGAAGGAGGATAATTCATTTGATTTTGATCTCCACGATTCGGTTGTTGCTGGTGCTGCATATGATGTGTCATTTGTTGTTCATCGTCATCATCTGCCCATGGTGAATCTCCATCGCCTATATAGTCAGCATAGCCACCTCGACACAGTAGCGATTTCTCATTACAGTCTCTCTGTATTGTTGATTCATCATCTGACAGTAAGCTGCTATGATGTACATCGCAAAAACGTCGATGACTACATTTTTTGAGGAGTCCCCACGCACGGGCGTCGGTTGCTGATATAGAAAGAGCCGCCACGGTTAGAAAACTCACACAGAGAAGCATCATTTCTGATGGTCGTCGCAACTTTGTCCCCCTTTGCCGTCTCATCATTTTTGCTTCTGCCTCTAGAACTCCAGCTGTTATCCAAGTCTCAAAGCCATGGCCATGGTTTTGTGAGCACGATTTCGAACCAACACTGGTTATGCGTGGAACTTCTTTCGTAGGTAGGTAGCGAGATACTCCTACATATTTTACGTATCTACCTGTACAAAAGAGGTTATGAGCTTGTCTTCGCAGCCCCACAATCCATCAAAAACCCGAACCCTTTTCTTCTTTTGATTTTGTCCTTCTCTGCTGAAAGATCTTTTTCTTTGGCCTTGAATTGAATGTGCAGCATTGGAGGAACATTCAAAAGCTACCGCATCATCATACTGCACTTGAAGATTCTCATAACTTTCCCACCGCACAAATACAAATAGAAAACAACAACAACAACAACCATGTCTGCTGCACAACACATGAACGTTGCCATGATGACCTCTGGAGGTTTGGCTCCATGTCTCTCCTCTTCCGTCGCCTACCTCATTGAATTCTGGGCAAGCGCATTGAAAGAAGGCAAGATCTCCGGCTTGACCATCCGCATGTACATTGATGGATACAAGGGCGTCCTCACCGGTGACTCTACTGTGATTGCCCCAGAAATCTACGACGAGTGCTCATGTTTGCATGACTTGGGAGGATCTCCAATTGGTAACTCTCGTGTCAAGGTAAGCAAAACTACAAAGATTCAACTGTTGTTCTATCTTTTCATTATTATTTTTCGTGTTCCTTGCACATCATTTTTATTTCACTTTTGCTCACTACAAATTGATTTACCTCTGCTCTACAAACTCTTCGCCTACTCTCTTGTCCACCACACCATTTCCCCATCTGAACACCAATGTGACTGTCAACACACGAACACACAACATATATAAACATCTAATTTCAGCTCACCAACGTCAAAGATTGCATGGCTAGAGGATTCGTGAAGGAAGGCGAGACTCCGCTTGAAGTTGCCGCGCAACAACTTATTAAGGACGGTATCAATGTCATTCACACTATCGGAGGAGATGATACCAACACACAAGCTGCTGAGCTATCCAAGTACATTCTCGAGAAGCACGGAGGAAAGGTCGTAGTTGTTGGTATGCCCAAAACCATTGATAATGATGTCTATCCTATCGTTCAAACCTTCGGTGCCGACACTGCCGCGGAACAGGGTGCACTCTTCTTCAAAAATGTTGTAAGCGAGAGCTCTGCTAACCCACGTATGCTCATCATTCACGAGGTTATGGGACGTGATTCAGGATACCTCACCGCTGCCACCGCAAGGAAGTACAGAGAAGAAATGAAATCTGCCAAATTCACTGGTCCTGGATTCACCACTACTGCCAAATCTCGTGATATTCACGCTGTTTGGATTCCTGAAGTTTCTCTTGACATCGCAAAGGAAGGAGAGCGTCTTAAGAAAGTCATGGATGAGAATGGTTGCGTCAATGTATTCCTCAGTGAAGGTGCTGGTGTAGAGGAAATCGTAGCCGAAATGGAGGCCAATGGAGAAGAAGTTCCCCGTGATGCATTTGGACACGTTAGTCTTGCCAAGATCAACCCTGGTGTTTACTTCTCCAAGCGTCTTGCTGGACTTGTAGGTGCAGAGAAGACTCTCGTTCAAAAGTCTGGTTACTTCGCTCGTGCTGCTGCATCCAATACATTTGACCGTAAGTTGATTCACGATTGTGCCAAGGAGGGTGTTGCAAGTGCCATTGCTGGAGTTTCAGGATGCATGGGCCAAGACGAAGATAAAGAAGGTCAACCTATCAGGGCCATTGAATTTGAGAGAATCAAGGGAGGCAAGCCATTTAACCCAGAATTGCCTTGGTTCAAGGAATTGCTCGCTGAGATTGGCATGTAAATTTCTTAATAGAAATCTCAAGGAGGACCCCCCCTGGGTAAGAGAAAGATAATGTTATAGAAGACTTTTGTTAAGTAGTTCAACGAGTTTTGCCTCAGAGCTTATCGAGGAGACACGCCCATGACTGGGCTACTATATTTATCATATCTATGCTGATTCTTCCAGTCGCACCCTTTTCTTTCTGACATTTCGTACTTCTTCCACCATCTAAGAAAGAATCCACTAATGCGATAATTACTGTCTATATAAATCAAACGAGTTGTAAACCTTCACAACCATTTAACGCAGTGCAATATCATATACTGCACCAGTCACTTTGTAGGGTTACTGCATTGAAACCACCAGTAAACGATAAGAAGTATGAAACACGTTCTCACATCTTGAGACCACAACAATGCTCAATATATATTATACATATCATGTGGTACCGGGAGCTGAATAGGAGAAGGTGTCAGAACCATAATGAATGTGGAAGTTGCACAAAGCAAATGTGCTTCCAACTAAGGTGCTATAATCGATGCGTAAATATTATTAAAAGATGAAATACAGAAGACTCAAGAAGAGGGTAGCAGTTGCAAAATCAAGCTCTACTGTACTAGCTTAAGAATGAGCGTGCATTCGTAGGACTGAACGAGATTATCTCCAAGCAATCACCTGACATTGCACAAGCTCAATCATTTGTACACACCAAGACATGGGGACTTCCCTACGCTACTTCCACAAAGATGAGAGAGTATCCAGAGTACATAATAATGAAATTTATTTTTGTCCAACAGTCTCGATATTCTTCATGAGCTCCTCAACCTTATCGTCGAGTCTCTCCTCGGCTTCCTTTTGGAGCTTCTCGAATTTGGCATCATAATCGGGCTCGGCTCTGACAACAGTTCGGGAGACAGATTGTCTGAATTTAAATTGGCAGAGGTTGGAGAGGAAACACGGCAGCACAGAGGAATGTGAGATAAATGGTTTCAGATGTAAAAAATTCGCATTGAATGCATCAGGACATCAGTCACCCAATAATTTTCTTGTCGTCCTCATGCATAGCATAAAAACCATAGGGGCCAGTACCACCACACCACCGAAGCGCATTTAATTTCAGATTCAGCGAAGTGGGAAGAAGACGAACCCCAATAGTAATCCACGACCTCGAGAACAAATTTCCTCAACAACCGACACATGATGATAACATACCTAGGGGCCGGGGCGAAAGCCGAGGCGGAGGCAATAGCAGCAAGGGCAAGGACGATCTTGTACATGGTTGCGGTAATTGGTTGTGTAGGGGAGTAGAGTAGTGACCAACGTTGGATGCGGCGGAAGGCGGAAGAGGCTTGTTGCTGCTTACTTGCGGGTTGCGGGGCCGGGTACGTCAGTGGCCGGCAGAGGAAGTGGTGACAGACATGCCGTGGCGTAGAGCTATGAGTGGCGAATGTTTTAGGGAAAGTGACTTGAGGATATCTTTCAATTAGCCAGGACTTTCAATAGTACGCACGAACCTCCACACTCTCACTCTCAACTTCGAAGATGGAATGAAAGTGGAAATTGAGTATGCCGGATAATAATACCGCACCATCTTTGACAGCGGCAAAGGCATAAACCTGTAGATAATCGCTGCGTGTAACCTCTACTCTACAATGTCGGTATTCAAAAAGCACCTGTCAATAATATTTGTGGCCTGGCTTTGTGGCGTCGATGCTCTAACTGTCCCTTCTCCGGTGAATCATAATCGAAGCAATGGCTCTTCCTCTACTTCATTGCTGGCGACAGCATCTCAAACTTATCGAAGAAAAAATAAAGGCTCAAAACAAACCAGTCCAATATCAGTTAATACTCAAGAGCCATGGTTGGCTGATTACTCAACATCTGTTAGATCTCAAAAGAAAATTCAGTCGGTACCCTCAAAGCTAAGAGGGAAAAATGCAAATCCTGTCCAAGTTGCACATGCAGTTCTAAGCACTTTTCTAAATATCCCACCCTCAGAATGCAATGCAGCGAATGTTGTTTGCGCCTTGACTACAAGTGCAAAGACGTTGAGTAGAGGAAAGCATGCCAACAACAAATTGAGCACAACATCTGATGATTTGCAGACTGCTTTGATGCAAACAATAGATATCCTGAATATTCTTGTCTCTGATAAAAGATTGACTGCAAGACAACTTTGCAACGCAGCATGGGCAATTGCTAAGCATGTGGAATACGATGAATCTCTATTCTCTCGAAAGAACGATAAATTTATTTTTGTGAAAGATAGCAGCAACAGATACTCCACCTACGACTTATCTCAACAGCAAATGAGCGGAGATGGCACAGACAAACACATAGACGATGTTCTGAATTTGATAGCTCTTCGAATGGTGGAGCATCTGGAACAAACTCGCGATAGAAGGTATAGGAGGATCAAGACTGGTAAACAAGCGCAACCAGGTGAGCTTTCTATGTTGCTCTGGGCTTATGCAGCTGCGAAGCCAAGAGACTGTCCACCTGGATGGGAACAGCCTCGTCGAATAGAACAATTATCTGAAACGCAAACAAACTCTGATAATGACATTGACGTGGTAACCTTTGTCGAAGATGGACAAAAGTTTCCTCACGAAAGTAAAACTATGGCAAACGATTCCCAGCGCAAGAGTATCACTGGTAGATTGTTTGATGCGGCTGCAATCGCGTTTTGCCAAGGAGAAGGTGCCGCAGTAATTATATCAGAGAAAGAGAATACTCTGTTGAAAAATTGCACTTGGAATGAGCTGTCGAACATTGCATGGTCTTTTGCAACTCGCGGAGCTTACGCATCAAAAGAATCAGAAGCCGTAATGACATTCATAGCAAAGGAGGCAACTCGTAGAATTCGTTTGACCCAATCTGATGGTCTATCAAATAAACGTGAAATTCTTCCTAGAGACTGTGTCCAGATCGCCTGGGCACTTGGTATGATGGAGTCGGACAATGTATCTGTAGGAGATGCATTTGTTCATTTAGTTGACGCCATCAATGATTATTGGATCAAACGCAGCGATCGTCCCTCCCAGCCTCTAAAAGGATGGAAATGTGCTGATTTGGTCCAAATGGCAACTGCACTTGCCCACGGTCGTCTTGACAACCAGTCTGTGTTGAGTGCTGTTTACAAAGAAGCTCTCACAAGATTGCGTAGCAGAAATGGATTGTCAATATCTGAAATTAGCATTTTATTATGGTCGCAGGCACGCATGTACTTGACAAAGAAATTTGGTGCTGAATATGTGGAATTCCCTAGCGCAGCATCGCAAGCGTTGTTGCAAAGAATGGGGAAAAGTAGCACGAGAATGCCTCCACAAGAGGGAGCAAATGTAGCTTGGTCATTGACTGTACTTGAACAATATGACGACGACGTGATTAATCTGATTCAAAAGATATTCAGCACTGCATCATCATGTGAGGAAGGCGTGATACAGCTAGAGCATGCCCATCAACTCTGGCAGTCTTACTTCCTCTTGAGCGCAGATTGTCCAGAGGCGGTGAAGTATGTTCCTCAAGAATTTACTAAATACCTTGAGCATAAGTGGAACCTGGAAAAGAGCAGATGTAAAAAGAGCAGCAAGAAGCACCAAGTCATCAGTAAAACGCTTGATCTTATGAAAGTTGCACATCGAAATGAATACGACGAAGATGTAGATGTGGCAATTGTTTTAGAAGAAAACAGTGCTTGGACCCATACTGCACAATCCGACTTTGATATTAAAAATGGTCGAAAAGTTGCGGTAGAATTCGACGGGCCTCACCATTTCACCGTGATGGCTTCAACTGGAGAGCAGTTATCATCAATTGAAAGAGGTATCAAGATTAATCCACGAGTTTTGGGTCACACGGTACTAAAGTACAGATTGCTAAAATTGAAGGGCTGGACTGTGGTCCGCATTCCCTATTATGAATTTGATAAGATACCCCAATTCGCATCCATGGAAATACAGAGATACCTGCAAAGAGCGTTGAAAACGCACGATAAGATAGAGTTCAGTGGCGTGGATGTGTCAGAGTACAAGGCGATGCCTTCAAGCCGCACATCCAGGTTTGACTAAATTTAGCAACCGGAAGACAGTTCTGTAAAAGTATTGTAGCCCATCAATTTTCCATTCTTTCGAAATGATTCGGCTCAATCTTGTGACTTTCCGCCTCTTCTCCTGCGCTTGAAATTTTTCTTGCGTCTGTTTTTCATAGTCATTCGTTCATTATACACCCAATCTTCTTCAAATTTTGGCATTGCTGGGAACGCAAGAGGTTCATCAAACAATTTCACCTCGTCATCCTTCTCCAATCCCATAGGTATCTTTGCCAATATTTTGAACTGCCCCTCGTCACCTTTGCGTTGCAGTAAATAAATTTCTTGCACATGAAACGATGTAGATTCCCATTCCGACTCAACTCGCCCTTTCGCTTCCAAAGCATCAGTAATATTGGCATAGTGTGATAACGTCATATGCGGCGTAAATGAGCCCTGCTTTCTCTGATCAGTGCACGTCGGGAAATGATTCTCAAGCAACGTTTGTAGCGTGATCAATGGCTCTTCATCACTTTCACAATCAGCAGCAGGCGCTGAATATTTGCTCTTTGGATGAGCCCATAATACACCTCGATCCTTACCACCAAATGTTCCAAACGTATCAATATCTATATCAAATGGTTTGCACTGAGCTGCCACGCTAGTCAGACTCATTGCAAGATGTTCACGAAACTCAGAGTATTGTTCTTCTTTGCTTTTATCCGATTCTTCAACATAGCTTGGTTCTAAAAACGGATACAGCAGGTTTGCATGTGGCGGCCATCTAAAAAATCCTGGATCTTTGAGTTTTTTACGTACATCAGAGAGTCGCTCCCACGCTGTTGTCTCAGATGGTGGTGGAACGAGGCAGATAGTGAGACTGTGTGATTTGCGAGATGGAAGAGTGAATTGATTTCCCCTGAAATCCTGTGCAGATGCTTGTTCAATGGTTGTCTCCAATGTCTCATTAGCTTGATCTTTTTCTGTCGTCTGCGATTCGCCGTTATCATTATCATCATCATTTAACCTCTTGAGGAATTCCAACGCTGCCTTCCGTCCACTCTCCATGGTATCCTCTCTACTAGGAGCCTCACTAGAAGTGCTCGACACTTCATCGTCGCCATTATCATCAGTAGACTTAGCACTTTCTTCACTCATCAGTCCAAGCTCAATTTTAAGTCTGCGTGCCGTTTCCTTCCCATCCATAAACCAATCTTTTTCGTCTTCCGCCGATGGCGCTTGTGTAGGATTGTTGAGTTGATCGCTATCAGCAGAAGTGGGCTCATCCGACGCTGCACGCAAGGGTAGCGTAAGGCGACGATGGTAACGATGGTAACGAGTGCTGGAGAGGCAGAATGCTGTCAGTGCTGAGGATATTGCCTTCATTGGAGAGGGGGTGGGCTACGATCTCTAAGTACGAGCACCAACATGATGTGCTTCCAGTCCAATCTAGAGTAAAAGTGTACGATATAATGGTACTTAGTGAGAGAAGAGACATATCATTGTCGAAAATACAAGAAAACGACACCCAAAAGACAATTTGAATTTGAATAACCCTGCCTCGCCTCGAGTCTCGAGTTGGACGTTGTCGCGATGATGTACAAAAGATGTTGCACAACATTGCAAAAAACACATCCTAACCGACAAGGCAGCAGTGAAGATAGTTCACAAGTATTTTACTTATCGTCGAAATAAAATGACGAAGAATCCGCAGGTATTTATTGGCGGCGATGGCGCTGCACGTGTGAGCATTTCTCCTGACAAGCTCAAAAAGAAGAACAGATTCAGCCTTAATTCTATTATCGACCGTCTTCCAAAGCTGTGCAAGGATGAATTGTGCTACGAGGAAATGGACGATACATTCTCAATGTCCTCACTTGACGCTAGCACTGAGAATGGTTTAAACTCAGTTGCGTATCCGGTGGCCCCCGTCGAAGAAGAGAACATCTTGGTTGATAAAGAGGGTGAGTGTTGATTATCGTCAAAGAGTTGCCAACAATTCCATCTCACCACCACACTACGTTGTTCCCTTACAATCTAGTAGCAAAACCGGTCAAAGAGGAGATAAAGAAGAAGGAGAAAGCTACCAATCCACCTGAGATTTTGTCACCTGCTGGCATAATGCAATCACGGACTACAAAGAGGAGAAGCGTGAGCAGGTCGCCACAAGTGAAAGAACATAAGAAACTTTCACATTAAAAGTCATGGTAGATCAGGGGACGGAGATGCTTTTTGTTGATAAAAAAGGTGGCAACAACCTGGATATGTAAAGATACACTAATCATGTAATTTTGAAAAAATTCAGTATAAGATGAATATCGTACTATCGTACCACAAAAAATTATCATTATTTGTGGACATGACTTTTGTGTCATTGGGTTGGGTTTCTGGTCCCATAAGCACACTTCCTACGTTGGTTTGGCATCTGCACTATCGCGTAGGAAGATAAAACCTTCTCTTTGTTTCTTTGTCAAAAAGCAAACAAGTCTGAAGCTTCCATTAGAGATGCACGTACTTTCACCTCATCTCCCCCCTCAACACTAACATTTTCAATCAGACCAGTGCCTTCCACTCGACAATCCTCGTGCTCTTTTGCATTCCATTCTGCAAGATAGGGGTCATTATTATGCAATGTCTCTGTGCCATCATTAGTTGCAATTTGTTTTTTCTAGCCATGGCTTGTCATCAAATGCAACTCGATCTTGTTGTGAGGCCTCCTTTGTTTCTTTCTGGCGAGTTTCGTTCACTCCTGAGAATGAAAACCCAGCATCCATTAATATTTTGAGCCTTCTTTCGGTCAAATTGGTCTTCTCACCCTTTTTATATAGCTTATATTGCGCTCTCTGACTTGCGACCCAATTGGAGAGTGTAGGATTATCAGGATAATTCGACGGAACAATGAAGTCGCCGTGATCCTGTTTGTATTTGAATAATTCATCTAGCCTTTGCATCCATTTGGCGTCTCTAGAGTCAAATTCGAATCCAATACTTTTCAACTTTGCTATTTTCTCAGCACTCAACCTAGGGACCTTTCTCTTGCCTTTCTGTTTTGCGGCATCATCAGTACAATTATCCTCATCTTCACAAACCTGTCGCTTGTAATGCATTCGTTGGTCAGCAATCCATTTATTCAGTGCGACTAGTTCCGGATCATCACTTTCATCTGTAATGTTACAGTTGCCATGGTCCTCTTTCCACTTTGAAAGCCGCTGGAAGCTTTCATTCCAAGTGTTGGAGCGCCGACTCCATACAAATCCAAGATCATTGAGTAATCGCACGCGCTCTTCCGTCAGTTCAGACTTTCCATTTCCTTTTGTAAATAGTGTATACTGAACTTGCTGGCGCTTAATAATGAATGGATGTAATGGATGTTGGTGAAACAAATATTAAGGATCGTGCAGCAAGTTTGCTCTTTCTGCTTACCTTCACCCATGAACCTAGACCGCAATTAGCATGAGGAACTAGAGTATTCCCGTGCAATAGCTTGAATGCTTTCAGTTCTTCGTAAGAACTCATCCAACGCGAGTTCCTAGGATCCCAATCGAATCCGATTTGATCTAAAGCAATTAACTTGTAGGGATCGGCGTGAATGCTGTCAGGTTCGACCTCATCAAAGACTGACGCGTTGTCATCTTGATCATCACTAATGACGCCAGATGATGCATCCTCTGCGGATTGCCCTGCTCGCCTCCTCTGCTTACCGTCCTTACGATTGCGACCTACCCAAGCCGAAAGTTTCGCAGTTTCAGGACAATTCTTACTGTCTTTCGATGCAAAATTCTGCTTCACGTTGCAGTGCCCGGTTCGCTCTTTGTATGCTTTGAGCTTTTGGAAGAATCGGTTCCAATTAGAATCTTCTTTCAACAAAGTTTCACACTCATTCTTGGCTACTGTTTGAGCATTGCATTCGGCAGCGTTGTACTTTTTTCGACATGCACGTACAAGGGCTTGCGCTTCACGAAGAGCAACTAAAGAATCACGAAGAGCCATTTGACATTTGTAACGCTCATGTAAGGCTTTATCCATCCTCTTTCTCGCTTCACTTTTGTCATCATTATTCGGTGCAGATACATGAGAAGTTTCTTTTCTTCGCTTTGAGGAGGAAATTGCTGTGTGTGATTCAGATTCAGAAGACCCATTTGCAGGACGTTTAGACCGCAGCTTCGATGTTGACAGATGGTGAGACGTAGTTACCGAGGATTCATCGTTAAGTTTCTGTGCTTGTGATAATTGTTGCTGTTCTTCCATCCATCTTCCCAGTTCATCTTCGGAATATGTGTCACCTAGAAGGAGGTTCTGTGCAGTCTCTGGATAATCATCGTCTTCAACGGATAAAGATTCACCATCAGGACAACTTTGTGGTGGCATCGAACTTTGACCAGTTGACCAATTCTTCTGTTTCGTAGTAATAGGACTGCATTTTAATGTAGAAGACGAGTTCGCAGTGCCGGTGACATTCACTCCGCAGAGAGATTTTTTTGTGACGACGGAGCTCATCTCTGCTGTGAGCCACCAATACTACTACTACTGCTATGATTTTGTTCTGATGCTAATCGAGAAGTTGAAGGCTCCTAAATGTTTGACGGATGCTGCCTGCTGGAGCTGGATACCTACCTAACCTAAAAGTACTATGGACCGCCACATCTTCTATGCCACTTATGCCAATCCAAAATTTTTGAGATTTTGAAGGTTGCGTTGATCATGACCGACCGGGCGGGCGCCCCCCCAGCCCCCCGCGCAACCCCTATGTAAAAACATTGCTTGCGTTGGTTGATTGAAGATCTCTGTGATCTGAATCTGTATCATTTTTTCATTATTTGATTGATGTTCGTTGGAAGGTACTTAGAGAGATCGGAAGATAGATTCGATCGCTGCTGCTATTAGACATCACAGTATATGGTGGCGGCACCGATACAGAAGAATATTAAGAAGATGTTGTTGTGTAGTAGAGATCGGCGTGCTCTCTGCTGCATGTCTGCAGCACTTATCGTAACCATATCAACATGTATTGGATCTCAATCCGTCGTGGCATTTGCACCTTCACCAACAAGCGTATCTGCAAAGCAGCGAATTCAAAACTCCATGCTTTTCGACAGTTCACCAAACAGCGGAGAAATGGTTCTAGCCAGGGATGGGGAGCGACTACTGAACGTGGCCTTTTCCGCTTTAGATGACAAAGAT
Source organism: Skeletonema menzelii (assembly GCA_036940005.1). NCBI lineage: Eukaryota > Bacillariophyta > Thalassiosirophyceae > Thalassiosirales > Thalassiosiraceae > Skeletonema > Skeletonema menzelii. The sequence goes on from JALLBH010000634.1 coordinate 13,531, forward strand.
AAATATGAAACAGTTCTTACTGGACTGTGCGCCAAAGTTATTGACGGAGGCGCAGCTAATTCAAAGAATGGTCTCGTGGATCCTATTCGACTAATGGAAGAATCCAACAGTAACGGGATTACTATCGGACCAAGAGGAATCATTTCTTTAGTTGATGTGAGTGTAAAGGATTGTGGCGCTGTGTGTTTCATCGACTTGAAATCTCATGATTTTGAACATCTTTTCGTCCCAATTGGAATAGGCTACTGCGTTGACATCAGATGCGCGTATTATGGCAAAGATACTTTCGCTAGCAATAAGTAATGGGTCAATTCTGAGGTATGGTACTCTTCAAGGCGACATCAATCCTTTTCCAAAATCTTCAGCTACAGCATTTCCCTTCGGCAACAGAAACAATAACGGTATCGAAAGGCTACAAAGCTTGCCACCCGTGCCAGAGGATGATAGAGCAGGAGAAGTTTCTCAGGCAGTATTATTTTCAGGAGTTGTTGGAGGTTGCGTGGTGTTCAATGTTTTTGCTGGTTTGTTTGGGATGGAAGACTTGACACCGATTACAAATCTAATATTGGGAATAGCAATTACCACTGTCGTTGTTGACAATTTCTTTGATGCTATCGTCATGGGTGGATCTGCGGTGGCCAAGATGAACGAGGACAAGCTTCCAGCTGGTGCAAAGAACATGAGTGCACCTCAAAAGGAAGATATGCCGTTAGGAATTGGGACAGGAAGTATGACAGGATCAGTTGTCCGAGGACTCAGCCGACTTTTGAACGTTAATACAGAAAGAGACTGCCAATGTGAAGCTGCAGCTGTGTTTGCTGCGTATAGTTTAGGACTGCCCTGCTTTGCCTTTCAACCAAATGCTTTGGAAGGCGCTTCCTTGGTGATAGATTCTATGAAGAGCGAACCAAGAAGCGATGACGACGCTCAAAATATCCAAGGATCATTGGACAACTTGGCGTCGGATGCTGGATTGCTGAAGATGCTTATTTGGCTCCTTTCACCTGTGGCAATGGAGATGAGCAAGTACCCTCAAATGATGTCGTCCGATCCATGTGAGGCTCAAGGTTTCATCAATCGTCTCAGTGAACAAGCGAGAAATAATGTGCAATACGCGAGTGCCTTATTGGATGCATTGCCAGAAAATGAGGATCAGACGAACGACTATCTTCGTTGGGCACTTGCTGAGGCTGATCTTCTACTGAGGAATAATAAGAATATAGTTGACGCCTTATCAAAGGCACTTGCTGGAGGTGCGGCGACAGTAGGCGATTGTGTTGCAATACTTGAAGAATGGTAACCACGGACAGGAACAGGATGGTAACCTCCACTTTATATAAAATAATAAGTCCAACATCGTACGTTTAACAAGGAGAGTAATCTAGTATCAGCACAAATATTTCTCTAACGCTTACACAAATAGCAATCCATGTTAATAAACATGCCACCGAAGATGCCACCACACTGGCACAATTCACGTTAACAGCCGTTTGCTGTGGATACATCTCCTTTATGTCCCTCCCCCTGAAGCACCACGTTTTACATTTCCACTTTCAAACCTAGGCACTTTTGTTTCCCCTGTGCGAATATTAGGATCAACTCTAAGTTTCTCTCTCCCCCTTTCCGAGTCAACTAATTTACACTGATGCCACCTGAAGTGCCGACTTTAAAAACTCATAAATAAAATATCCGATTGCAGTGCTTGGGATCTTTTCGAAGCACGCAGGTCCGAGTCCATTAAACAAAACGTGAACTCCTTCGTGCTTTCCAACATGGTAAAGTCCTGAAAACATGTTGGAATACTTTTTGACTGGCTTGTCTTTCTCGTCACTCTTGTCAACGTTCATACTTTGCATCTGCATACGTCTGCGGATGACATCGAGGGGATGGGCTGACGCCTGAGCAGCAGCTCCACCAAGAGCACCCAACAGAAGCAAGGCAGCTGTTCCCACAGGACCAAATGCCATCTCCCACCTCTTCTTCAGTGTTTCGTACACCATAAACTCAACACCTACATATGGGAACATGGCAACAAGCGTGGGCCCAAGGCCTCGGTAAAGTCCTCCAATGCCAGAGCTGCGGTAAACCATGGAGAGTGCACCGGGAATTGACTTGCACTTCTCGGGATAAAGAGTAAGCATTGTTTTCACAACTTCAAGAGGATAAACAATAGCGGCGGCAACCATACCAGCCACACCACCCGCAAACAGTCTCGATCCAGCGTGAAGCGACCCAGCGGAAGCACCCGCTGCAAGGCCTACGCCTGCCAGTAACATCCTCCTTTTAACAAACTCATAGACAAGGAATTGTGTTCCTCGGCTGGGAGCGACCTTGAGGCAGTTGGCCCCATTACCTTTGAACATACCACGGAAACCTTCCTTCTGCCAAGTTTTGGACAATTCAGCCGTCATAGAGGTGCACGCATCCCCTCTGCACATCATTACAGTGGACACCATTTCGATAGGGGCACAAAATGTTCGTGAGATGATACCAGCGATGGCACCAGCGTACACAAGTTTGACGCCCTGAGCGGCGGGCGAGCTAAAGCCCGACAGCCAAGTTGTGATCATGACGGAAGCTGCGGCTGCCACCGCGAGAAGAGGAATGATCTTGGCGGCATATTGAAGGGCATAATTGGACTCGCCGATGGCGACCGATGCTGATCCTCCGTTCACCTGGAGAGGAATCTGTATGGACTTGGCATCCACGGCGTTCACATCATTTGTATACTTTAGAGGGGCAGCCTTGCTGACGTTGGGACGCTGCCTGATTTTGCTGTCAGATTTTGTGTTTATTGTCATTGTCATAGATGCAGCGTTAGCAATAGGTGGCATTGATAGAACCTGGAAACCACGGACCACTACGGGAAGAGCCAGGGAAGATACAAGAGTTGATAAAATTCGCATTGATAAGATGTGTTTGTGCAATTAAAGCTAGTGTGATGCTCTCAATTGCGTTCTTTTTCTAACAACAGTTGACGATCTTTGCAAAACTATTAGCAATGATGAGTGCAATGATAGTTGTTTTGGAACAATGATCCTGGAATCTTTTGGGATGGAAGTGTATGGTGCGTAGGGGAGCAGCTGACCAATGCTGTGAATCGGCTTGTTGGCTTCGCGGAGTTGTGTGAGCTGTAGCGACGTGGCGGAGAAAGCCATACTATTCCGACCGTAGGGCCTCCGTTGGGCAACCAACTTCCCACCTGTTCGGAGACAGCTGTCTCACGCCGTCAGTCTCCCAACCCAACCTCAAAAGACTGGGCGAAGATTCATGATGTCCCAGTCCACAGATGGTCATGATTCATGATCTCAAGCAAGTCCCGTTTCAGAGACTATCTTTTTGAAGTCAACAAAGTACCTACTTAACTATCCCCGAGCCTTGACCCTTAAGACGAACTACTCACTCCTAAAGGAATTAATATAATACTCCTAATAACTTATACATTCCCAGATCTACATCATTGTTCTTGATCTATGACTTTGCTCCATCTGACTTGCTTGACTGAAGTACTGGCTTTCGTCCTGGCTTTCACTATACTCTTGACTGTACTCGCTTCCATCATCTCCGTCTTCGGTTTCATTGTCGTAATCGCTGCCTTCGTGACTATAATCGTCGTTTTCACTGTGTTCTTGGCTATCATTGTCGTCATATAAATCACCTTCACCTCCTTCGCTATTTGTTCTGCTTGAACTAGAAGTACTTCCATCATCGCCCTCCTTGACAAGCCTCTCTTTTTCACCACCCTCTGAACTCTCGTCATCATCATCATCTGGAAGAGCTCCATTATTCGCAGCACTGCCTCCAACAGCACGTGTCTTACCCCATGAGAAGTCATCCATATTCCAGAATGCATACACAGGAAGGATGAGGTAAAAGACTGGCAGACCAACAACGAAGTAAACTGAGAACCACCACAAATATTCCCATCTTGAGCGCAGAATGAATACAACCACTTGGACACCCATGATAATACCGTAGAGAATGAGAAGAACTTTGGATACCGGCAAGTCTTCAACAAACACCAAAAACAGCAAGTACATGGCGTAACAGTAACTTGCGGGCAGAATCATCGTCGCAATCAAATCAATGAACACCACTACCTTCATCGATACAC
>JALLBH010000635.1:0-14885 GCA_036940005.1 Skeletonema menzelii
GAATTTCAGGAACAAACTCGAGCTGTTGGAGGCAGAGCATTACGGACTTACTGCTCGTCATGAAAGTGTTGTTGCATTCCATGCTTATAATATGGCCATCGTGTCGGCTCAAAAGGCTGGATTTCTCCATGAGCAGGGATTGGCCTGTGAGAGGGCTGGGTTCTACTGTAAAAGGATGGAATATGACGAAAAGGTGTTGTCATACTTCAATCAGGCTCTTGAATGTTACCAGAAATGGGGCTCATCTGTCAAAGTAGAATATGTTCGGAAGGAATTGGACAAACTTCATGCATGACCTCTAGAGCATGTTTGGCTTCTACTGGTTGTCAAACGCTTCTCTGGAGAGAGAGCACTTACCAAAGATTTTACCAAAGAACAATACCTCTCTCTCTCTCTCTAGAGCGAGAGGTACCTAAGTAAGTAAGTATGTAGGTGGTGTATTATATACTTCCCTTCCAAAGAATGACTGACACCGGCACCCAAGTCCGAATGTACTACCGGAAACATGAACGAATTAAATTGTCTGTAGGAATTCCTAAGTATGTATCCCAGTAGCCTGTACCGTAAGGCTCCTCCTCAATGTCAATTTTACGACTAGCGAGGCTGTGGTAAAAATGTCCACAAAGTTCCAAGCAACTTCCAAGCAGACTTGTGTATGTGTTCTGTAAGCACCTACGCTACCCAGAAGTAATCAAGACAATCCATTTAACGATTAGAACCCGACTCTGAGTGAAAGAGAGAGTCCATTCATTACATAGTAAATCTACCGCAGTAAATTTATACTCTAGAGCAACTAACATAATCACATTTATTGACAACAAGAGGCAGCCACAAAAAAAACGAAACATGTCAACCTCAATAATTACAAACGACGATCCATGCCTCACCATCTCAGACACCTCTTCTTCCGCCTTAATCATCCATTGCAATACAGCGACTGAACAACAGGCTACGACTGAGGGTGCTGGATCAATTCCATACAACGACGGGACTGCGACTACTACTGCTACTACTACTACTACGACTAGTCAACAACAACAGCAACAACAGCAACAACAGCAACAACAGCAACCTGCATTCCTCACAGCAACAACACCAAGTCCCCAACCATCCAGCACCTCCTTCATCACCACCCTCCGTCCGACACGCAATCAAATCCCCTTCGTACTAAGCGGGACACTGTATTACGATCTCAATGCCAACTCTCAAAGAGAAGCGAATATTCCAGCGTTGTTTGGTGACAGGAGTCATTTGGGTGATGATGTGGAGTATAGTGTTGGGTTGGGTGGGGTGACTGTCCAGCTTGTGGAGTGTCTTCGTGCAAATGAGGATGAGAATGGTAGTGACGAGTCTGATATTGATATCGCTCTCAACAACAACAACAGTGAAGAGGAAGAGGAAACACAGGTAGTCACGGCAGTAACCATTGGAGTAAACGTCCAAGGCAGACCCAACCTCGTCCTATCCGGGGGTGATTACAACCTAGTTGATATCAAGGTAGATCGATCTTATTATATCAATGTCAAGGCTCCCACTGGATATTTGTTAACTGGTGGTGTTTGTAGTGATGATGATGAACTACTACTTCTTGTGGGAGGAGGAGGACAAACGAAGTGGGCATGTAGTGATGGAGTTGGAATAGTAGGAACCAAGAATAGTGGTATTGCTGCTGCTATTGCTGTTGTGGGAGAGGAGTGGATTCTTCCTCATCAACCAACACAACAGTTGGAAGAAGAAGAAGAAGGAGTAGTATGGCAACACAATGAAACCAATCTAGGTATACCCGAAGGACGATCTTCCAAATGTGTTTCAGTTGATAAAGCTGGATTGACAGATTCGACATTGGATATTGGGGTGATGAGACTTGGTGATGTTCAAACGTTTGTGGTGGGGTATCATGTCAGTTTTGATCGAGAGGAGGATGATACGATGATGACTACTACTACTATTATTGCTACTGCTATTGATGATATGAGGCTGCAGAAGAAGAAGAAGGAGAATAATAATTTGGACGATGACGAGGACACACCACCATCATCATCTTCACCACCTCTTCTTCTACTGCCAGAAGATTTGGACGCAGTACGCAATGTCATAACTGAGATATTTGCTGTCAATTTTCAAAAGGCACTGATGCAGAGAGATTTGTCCTTTGTGCAGATTGATGAGGTGCTTTCGTTGGATGTACAATACCATATTATACGTAATGCAACTGCAATTCCGGATGATGCCAATCTGTTTGGCGATACAGAAAGTGATGCTGCTGCTATTACTACTACTGCGACTGATAACAATGAAGGTGGTACAACAAGAAATATCTTTCAAAAGACACAGAATAGTGGCAAGGATGACAAAGTAGATTTCTTCTCAACCTATTCTTTATCGGTAGATCTCATCGTCAAAGGTCATTATCGGAAAGATATGGATGTGAATATTCATGATGGTATGAATACTACTACTATTGAAAAGTTGCTTCAGAATGTGACGAGTGGGAATACTACTCAAGATGAGTTGTTACAAGATTTGTTGGATTATAATCCACTATGTCTTGAGCAGATGTGAGTACATATTAGTTGTTTGGTTCTTACAATGCTGCATATGCATCATTCTGTCTTGGATGGTGAATCGCTCTTGTACTTCTCATTGACTCACTTGTCATTTCTTCTCTCGAATAATATCAGGACCAAAATGAAGGAGCCAGCCTTTACGCTAGATGATTACAGCGAAGTGCACAGCAGCAAGGGAATATTACAGCTATCGTCGCCTAGCCGCGATGCTTTCGATGGTACTGGGTCGAATGTCTTTAGTGCAGCTTGTGCTAATGGCAATATCTTGGGCTTTCTGATGAATAAACAAACGGCAGAGGAGGAAGAAGTGGAGGCGGCGGCGGTGGCGAATACAACGAGGGTGAAAGAAGGACAAGGGGCATTGGACAAAGTGGCCACTTCATCAGTGGAAGATCTAGGACCACCTTGGTTGCCTATCGTTATTGGATTGGTGTGTGCATTCGTTGGACTCGGCCTTGTCATCTTCCTCGTTAGAAGAAGAAGAAGACAACGAGCAAAGGAGGGAGACCAATGTGCCATGGATGATACTTCTCATGCTCCCTCTGAATGCAAATCTCCGTCAATTGATGGAAGAGATAAAGGGGATCCTATGGGCACTCTACTTGGATTGATCTACAAAAACAAAAAGAGAGTTGCTAGTAAGAACACCGAGTTTCACGATATTGAAGCTGGATTGGAGAGTGGCGGTGAACTTCTTGATGATGACAAGCCGTCGACGACTTCCGACGTGTCTGATCTTGCCATGGTGGAGGAGAACGACAAGGAACCTTTGCGCCAAGAGGAGAAACACAGCGGAGATGACGAGGACAAAATAATGGATCAGCATGATGACGAGGAAGCAGTCAAAGCGGACACGGGCAGAATAGAAGAGGGTGATGCCGACGCTTCTAATCTCGAGGCACAAGGAACTTCTTTGAACTTGGATGGCAGTGATAAGAAGTCCAGGAGAAGAAGGTGGCCAAATAGAAAGAAGAGTAACTCCGACTTTGCTAATGAGCCAAGTCAAAGTAATCAACATGACACATTGCGTCGATCGGTTTGTGACTTGGATATTGGCACTAAGCGGATGAAAGACAGCGGAGAACTTTCCAATTTGATATTTGGGGAAACGACATCCGATCGTGAAATTGACGACAAGAAGAAGAGTGGACATCGAAGTAGATATGCTACTATTGATAATCTGCAATCGGGAGATAAACGCTATGAGCGTGTGAAAGAAATTCATCAAACCGAGGCGTATTTTGCAGCTGAATCTTCGAGGAGAAGGGGGAGAAAGCATGATCCGCTGCGGCAGTCAGTAGATGATTCCAACATTGGTCTGCGCTCACGTGGAATCATCTCCACTTTGAATGACGCTCCAAAAGTGACAAGAAGGAAGGGCCGGAAGCCCAATTCCTTGCGGCAGTCAGTAGATGATTCTAATATTGGCCTACGGACAGCTGGAGCTGCAGCAGCAGCATTGAACGAGGCACCAAAAGAGATAAGAAGAAAGAGTCGTAAGCCCGATCCCCCGCAGGATGATTCTAATATTGGCCTACGGACAGCTGGAGCTGCTGCAGCAGCAAACACCACTTTGAACGAGGCCCCAAAGGAGAAAAGAAGGAAGAGCCGAAAACCAGATCCGCCACAAAATGGTTCGAATATTGACCGTCCGGCATCTGGAGCTGCGACAGCAAATACCACTTTGACTGATGCCCCCAAGGCGACAAGAAGGAAGAAGAGTCGAAAGCATGATCCACTGAGAATGTCGCAAGACGATTCTAATATTGGCCTTCGGACAGCTGGAGCTGCAGCAGCAAAGAAAGATGCCAAGAAAATGTCGAGGAAGAAGAGTCGAAAGCATGATCCACTGAGAATGTCGCAAGACGATTCCAATGTCGGTCTTCAAACGGCCAGAAAGAAAGCCTCCAAAAGTGACTCTGGTACTAAGAGGAAGAAGGGAAGGAGACAGGACCCATTGAGACTCTCTCGTTGTGACTTGGATATTGGGACAAAGAGGCAACCAGAAAACATAATGGTGTTGAAAGATCAAAGCAGCAAGAGTGAGAGACACAAGCATGATCGCGGGATGAAAGACGAGACAGAAAAACGACCGTCAGTCAAGCGCTCATTCTCTAAATGAACAATTCAACATCTTCTACGGCTCAAAGCATTCCAAATAGACACGAGCATAGCCCGGGTTGGCCCTTTCAACTGTGGTGCCACCACCGATTGTTGCGGTTGCTACCTCCTTTGTGAACAGTTGGCATTAGCTGTGACTGTGAAGTAGTTCTGCGTCACCAGCCATCGGGCCGGCTGATCACAATGTTTCGTAGAGGAAGGGTGTAAAAAGGAAACGACAAGAAACGCCTCTTGAGCAATTTACCCTTGTCTTAAGCAATGTTAAACTAGGGGATGAATAAACTCATGATTGCATAGTACAGAAAAGAAGCATACTTATCGCCGTTATCGTGATCTATCTGTTCTCATCCTCGATGGTGCCGTTGCTTCATTGACAAGTACTTGTCCTTGAGGTATTCATCCATATTTCTTTTTGACCAGCACTGCTCATATTCTTTCATTTTGCGTTCACACTTTCGCTTTGTTTTCGTAGATTTCGAGTTCTTTGAGGTCAAGACAAGCTGCCCGGTGCCTTTGTACACACTTCTCCTTTGAACGCAAGCTCTAAATACAAGCCCTATACTCAAAAGGCCCCCCTTGACTCCATTGTTGCGATGTTTGAAATGAGTGCGTTCGTTCATCTCAAAAATCTGCCTCATGACGTCTTCTTCGTCTTCAGGATGCAGGAAGAACAAAGCACCGTGGGATAGAGTTATCTTCTTCAGTGCTTCAGGATGACTGACTTTCTGTTTACCCCAAAACAGCTGGAATTCAAGGATGCGCTCGTCACCCACGACAAAAATACAAGTGCAAGTATGCTGCTTTTGGCAATTATTAGAGCAAAATTTTCCCTCTGCACTGTATGACTGGTCTCTGTGGAAAGTTATTTTGTTCCAGTCGTAGAATGAGATAACTTCCAGTTCATTTAGATGACCGTTGACATCTACACTCGGGTCTGCTGAGAATTTGTGTACGAGTTCTTTTTCAATTGCATCTGCAATTATTTGCATTTCTGCAGTCCACTCACGATACGCCACCTGTCTAAAAATTGAATATAAAATGGAATAGAGAAGATTTGTATCAGTCTTCAGAAACAGTGCAATTGACTAAGAGAAAATAAATGTCGGGCAAAATCAAAATGAACTCACTCCGCAACCGTGCCAAAAGTAGAAGACCCATAACCAACCCCATACACAAAGCATTCTCTGGTGTTTTCATCGGCTGGTATTGCAGACAAGTCAGTCTTTGAAAAACTCTGCCGAAGATAGTGAGGCCTGTGTAAATTCATAATTGCTTCATTTCCATAGCAAGACTCAGCCGCAAGTAATAAACCAGCTCCTTCAACCCAAGGTGCGTGGCTGGGATGAAGATACAGGTAGTCTAGCACTCTGAATGCAGCTTCCATCACACCAGGATATTTTCGAGAGAAAGATGGGTCTACTATTGATTTCAATTCACCCTTGTTAGAAGTATCATACTTGTCAACTGATTTCTCCATAATTTCATAGTCGTTGTTATCGGATTTACATGTGCCCTCCTCCTCCTTATCTGACCTCTGGGCCTTTGACTCCACAGGTGCAGCAGTTGATGGTGTTTTGCGCTTCTTTCCAGCAGCAACTGGCGTGTCAGCAGAGATTGCAGCATCCACGCAGGAAACTTGCGGCACACAGGTGGCTTTAGGAAGAAGATCATGATATCCATCCGCTGCCATGATTTCATATCTGTCCACACAACCAGAAAAACTTTCATGCTCTCTCAAATAGAGAACAGACATCCGATCTTTCTCGTATGGAAATGGTGGCTCTGCAGACGACGAAGCCACAGAGATGCACAAATCTACATGAAAAGAAGCGGGAAAGGACACCACCGGCTGCACAGGAAGATGAGGTTTCGCCAAGTTTTGTAACGGGCCATCAACTTGTGGCCGAAGGACCATATTAACATCGATACATGCTAGCGAGAGAGGAAGAGGTACGAAGCCGGTGATATCCGTCGATGACCAATCGACGCGGATAAGTGATGCATTGCCATCACCATACCGAATTTGGTAGTGTGTAAGACGCTCTGTTGGACAAATTTCAGTCAAAATCTTAAAGATTGCTCTAGGATCGGCTACCGTGAGAAAATTATGTACTACATCTTGGCAAAGTTCGCCCCATGTTAATGTGCACTTCTCAGGAGTGAGGATGATTGGGAGGGTTGTCCCCGCCGCGTGTAGGTTGATTTCCATGTTTGTTTTCGATACAGATGTGGATGCATATTTGCAATGCAACGAACCGCAGCTGCTATGGAGCCACCGAAGAGAGGATTAATAAAAATGTTGAACGTAAGTAGCGAAGTGGATCAGGTGGATTTAGATTTTGCGTCCGTCACGTTGTTGCAACTTTGCCTCAACAGGTCTTTTAGAGCAAAGATGATTTTGAGCTGTTTTGAGGGAGAAAGATTGCGAGAAAGATGCTACCTCCATTCCTTATTAATTCCTCTGTTGATACTCTACCGATGTTGATTGTCTCATCAGACATAAAATCTTGAGATGCCATCCCACAGGGGAAGGAAAACCTCCTGAAAATCTTCCAGAATTTTGCGGCTGATCCACATCACACACATTTTACAGCCTGCCGCTGCTGCCGTCGTGTGTCAAGGAACTACTCCTATCACCTTTTTAAGTACGTCGTGTCCCTCCGACAGCACACAAATGAGCTGTTCTGCGATGACGGCTTATCCTATGATGTTGTCATATTTCTACCAGACGAGGACTCTACATTGCAGAAATCAGTGATTTATTGTTGTTCGTCTTGTAGCAAGGTCCTTAGTCTTTGTAGTTCCTACCACTCTGACTTGCAGCAGTACAGTTTACGAAGATATCACATGATCCTACCTGAATTTCGTTTTGGTTGATCTTATTACCAACATGTTACGTCAGAAGTCCGTACTCGAGCTAGCTCTCACCGAAATCTCCAGTGAATCCAAGCAGCAGTCCGGCAGACCTGCCCTGAGCAGATCAAGCAGCAGCCGCCGCGTGCTTGGTAGTATTCGTAGCGATAGAAATGATGGACTTTCCAAGAACGCAAGCGTCAAGGTCCTCCAACGTGCATCCATCATCGCCCCGACAATAGTGGACCGGAGGGAGTCGATGCGGTCGATGCGGGGACAGGGTAGAATGTCTTTACGGGACATGAATGAAAGGCGGCACAATAGTGAGGCAGAATCGAGTGGTCGTCGTATGAGTGACTCTGTCATGGACTCGGTCTTGAATGTGGTCGGTGCTTCTAAAAATGGACTATCCTCCACCCTTGCTGCTGCATTGACCACCAATCTCATATCCGTTGGATATCTCAGCATGCCTTATGCATTTGCTAGTGCTGGCATGGTACTATCCACAATTGGCTTTTTCATAGTCATGCTCCTGGCGTTTATTACTGCGGGCTATGTTCTTGAGGGGTGTGCCCGAGCGAGCGTGTTGGTTAATATGACGGAAAAGCTCGAGACGTTGGTTGGCCAACAGAGTATGACATTGGAGGAATCTATTGTAGTAGCAAAGCAAAAGCTGTTGGAAATATTAAAAGAGGATGGGTCGGATGAGGATGATGACTTTGAGGACAGTCCCTCACCAGCTGTTCCAAAAAGGGGTGATTTTGGCTCAATGTCAAAGAAAAGTGCACGCAGCTTGCAACTGCTTATTTCCTCCGAAAACGAACAGAGGGGCGATAAAGAGGAGGAACAAGCGGGCATATCCCAAAGTATAAACCCTACATTTCTGCATACAACAGTACATAAGGTGAAAGGTGATTCCAAGGCAGAGCTTCCTGAATTATGTCGAATGTTCTTAGGGAAGTGGATTGCAATCTTCTTCGTTGGCACCATATCTCTCGACCTGTATGGACTCACGTGGGGTTATGCTTCCATCTTTGCGAGCGGTTTAGCGGACATGCTCCCCATTACCAAATCATCACATCATGTCGATACTGATTATCGCATTTATCTTGGTATATTCGCCGTGGTTGCGATTCCCATGTCGTGTATGAACCTGAGCGATCACGTGTTGGTCCAGCTATTTTTTCTTGTGTCACGTATGATCATGGTCTTGTTGATGATCTTTTCGGTAGTGGCATCATGGGTATCAGACGAGCCACACTTTGACGAATACATCGGACCGGCCACAGGTGTTCCCCTATTTTATTTCCCATCCGTGTTCCTACTGTTGGGTACCTCGATATTCTCATGCTCCTTCCAGTTTGCGGTGCCAGGAATAACCGATGTGGTTTCCAATAAGGATACGGTCCTCGTGAAAGTATTTGGTTCTACATGTTTATTCATATTTGCAACAGTTCTGGTATGCAGTCTCGTCTTATCGGGATACTTTGGAATTGAACAGATTGAACCAAGCAGCAATTTGAACTGGGTCACATATCACGGTGGGACTGGAAATATCATTGTAAATGACGATGGTACCACATCGAGGACAGATGTTGCAATCTGGGCACGAGGGATCGCAGGCTTTGTCACCATCTTCCCTTCATTCGATTCCCTCGCAGTCTACCCGCTATGCACAATTTCTCTCGGTGAAATATTGATGGATGCTTGGTACGGCAAAACTGCCCACACTGAGGGCGGGTGGAAACGACGAATTATCTTTCGATTGCTAGGATCCTGTCCACAGCTTGTGGGCGCGATGTTTGTCTCGGACTTGAGCGAAATTGCGAGATATGCGGGCATATTTACCATACTCAGTTATACCGTATGTCCATCATTATTGTCAATCTACAGTCGGAAGGCATTGCGAGCAGTGAGTGTGCCAGTGAATACGATTTATGACACCCCATTTTCCCGTGATTGGTTTGCATGGATAATTTTTATTTTGGCGTGGCTTTGTATTGTGTGGATTATTCTCAGTTCGGTTTTAGCTGCGTTGGGCTTACCCTTTTAAATGGTAGGAGGCGTTGAAAGAACTAGTAGAGGTGCATGTCTTTGAGTTGGAGCCAAGTTCGATACGATAACACTGCTTTTGGGCTTCTTTGGGAAAGGGTCCCTCTCAACGATCAAGAGAGTACTGTCTACACGGAGTAACTTTCGCCTTCTTCGCACAAATCCTGAGATGATGGCGGTGAGCTGTGATACATATTCAGCAATCGACTCATAAGTCAATTTTAATTACTGCAATCCTCCGAATTAATTTCTGCTGTAAATATATATGCATTAGTTCAGTCTCCTTGTGAGAGGTTTTATAATCCCAAGAGATCTCAAGGTAATCGTCATCCACTGAATACTGCATACGGCTGCAGAAAGTTTTGGGTCCCTCCCACATTATTTGTCACTAACTTTTCGTTTCAATCCATACGAGCCTCCAACCAATTACCTATTAGTTCAGTTCTCATGATGATCGATATGTTTTACTACTTCTTGATGTGATACAAGTAAACAGGCCATGCAGCACCCACCTGATGATCTACATGGCAAAGCTCCTTTCGGACATATTCCTCATCTTCAAATGGTGACATGTAGGTTATAACCCTTCTACACTTCTTATTGCCCCTTTGACATTCTCTCAATTCAGATGGAACCGATGTTTGTAAATCATCATCATCATCTTTGCTGCTGTCTGGTTCATCTTCTTTTGGCCAAACAATTGGTTTTATCAACCTCAAACCCCTCGGTACAAGATACAGAAATATAACAGTTGCTCGACTGTAATCAATTACATCTGTATCTAATGCATTTGCACATGTGATTTCAATTGAGACATGAGAGGGTATTTGATTCATGTCTTTTGCATGTCGTATGTTGGATCGAGCTTCTTCTACCCTTTCGGGTGATATTTCAATCCCGATGAATTGTTTGCAGTAATGATTAGAGGGAGATGATTGTTGTGATGATGTTGATGTAGAATTGTTGTTTGTTTCGTCATTACAGCAGTAGCTCGCTGTGCCACCACTGTCGGTGATGAATGGAACTGATCTAGAAGCCATTTGTATAAGCACACGTCCGTCGCCACATCCGACATCATATACTGTAGCATTGAATATTGAAAGCACAATGGCTACACCGTAAGAAAATGACTTATGCAAGCACTTAATGGCAATGAGCAATCCATTCTTACCGACATCATGAACATCTAATGGCTGAGCGAAATCCAATGCGACATCGATGGCAGAGGAGGGAGTACTCCACAGTTTTTTGCTGCCGAGGAATGAGCAACTGTGTTAGCAAACAGAAGAAGATAATAACAACAGTGGCAATTACTTTCCAAGGAGTCATAAAGTAGCCCGATATATTATATCATTGTGGACGCAAACTTCTTTCATTAGCCGATGAAGATATCCATTGCGTACAAAATGTTGAAGATAGGCGCTTCGTCGTATCAGAATTCCTTAGGCAAGAGAGGAGACAAGACTTACCGAGGCGCCAACATTATCTACTGTTCAGAGCGCTTGATAATACAAAGAGGCATATGCAGTGGTGTTTGGTGCCCCTTCGTCCTACCTACTGTGTACACTTGGCCATTGAATTCAATGGATTGGTTGCTGGTTGCTGCTGGTCGGTGGGATTTTTTGGCCCAAATCCGTTCTTCGCGCCATAAATACCCTCTCGCGCCAAATAAAATGTGAAAGAAGTTGGAGAAAGTTCAAAAACTTCCAATTTTTACTACGGACCACAACCACTCATTCGTTAAGCCCCATTGTATGGACCATAGCTGCTTTGTTGGAGTGCCCGGCGCATACCAAAAGAAAACATACGACGGTGCTACCTGCATATATACCCTAAACTGCCAATCATCATGACGTCATCGTCAAAAGAAGAAGAAGTCGCTGCCATCTCGTTCCAACATAATGATGCATGGTCGATCGCCTTTCATCCCTTCCTCAGTCACAGCCAACCTGACACCTCTTCATCGGAGTACATTGAAGGAATTTTACTGGCGTCAATCTCATTAGCCGAGTTATACGGTGGTAATGACAGTGAGGCATATAGAGCATTCGTTTATGAAGCATCCGCTACTGCTTCTTCTGAAGCAACAACTAAACATGTCTCAACAGCTAAATCCAACAAAAAGAATGTTATGGCAAAGGCAGCGAGGGTTGCATTGGCCGATTATACCATGAGGGTATTGTCTAATTTACTATCAAATGATACGAACACTCATGTCAACAGCAATGGGCACAACATTACGTTGCTTACAATGGAACAGGCCAAGCATCACAATCAAAACTTGGATTCATCATCAAAATCAAGACGGATGCAAGCGAGGAAACGAAATTTACTTTCATCAATGAAGAAAAAGGAAGAGGTGCCGTATGTATTGGAACGTACTGATTGTTACGTTGCCGACAATAATAACGATAATGCGGAGGGTGCAGTTTTGCATTTCTTTCTTCACGTTGGTAGCCGCAACAACTACAGCAACACTGTTCAAGTGACATCCAATGCAACAGCTGTTGAGCAGTGTCTATCAAATGCTTTGCAAGATGTTCTATCAAAATTGATCACCAAATTGTCATCTAGGGAGTGCTTCAGTCACATTGCATCAGTAGTTCTGCAACGACAATTGAGGGCAATGCTTCAACCACCTAGGAATACCGCAGCTAGAAACGTCAATAGCAACAGCAACAGTAGTAGTAGTAGTGATGATACAAGAGAATATCTCAACGCAGTAGCCTTCATCGCAGACGGATCACTATTGCCACGTAAATCGGGCAGATCTGTACAACCCATGCAATCCCCCCCAGCAGTACCTTTTAGTGCACCACAGGAGAGTGAGCAGTTGACTAAGGTTGTGGAGGTGCATGTGGGTACGTTTTGGAGACAATTCTTGAAGGAGGGTGATCAAAATTTGAATTCAACAACTTCAGCTGCAGTATCATCAACTGTCACATTAAGAGGCATGATTATTCCACAGGGTGTAACCCTAATCGTAGGCGGAGGATACCATGGCAAATCAACAATCCTTCAGGCCTTATCCTATGGTGTTTACGACAAGGTACCAGGTGACGGACGAGAATTGTGCGTCACCCATAGCGATGCAGTATCCATCCGAGCCGAGGATGGACGGTATGTCAATAATGTAAACGTTTCGGCATTTATCAATTCGATTCCGAGTGGGAAAACTATCAATGGGGCGTCCATTTCGAGTAAGAGTGATACAACCAAGTTTTCGACTATGGATGCAAGTGGCTCGACTAGTCAAGCTGCCAATGTAATTGAAGCATTGGAGTGTCAGGCTAGTGCTTTGTTGGTCGACGAGGATGTGAGTGCAGCTAACTTCATGGCAAGGGATGGTCGGATGCGAGCCATGATTATGGATGAGCCAATCACACCGCTATTGTACCGAGTCAATGGACTTTACTTGTCAAAAGAACACAATACCTCGACAGTTGTTGTGGTTGGTGGTGTAGGAGAGTGGCTAGACGTGGCCGATGCAGTTGTACTGATGAAGAATTATGTCGCCTATGATGGGTTGAAGAAGGCGCGGAGTGTAAGTTACCAGTTTTCATATGGACACGTCCAGTATGCTGGTAGGGGCGTGGTACACCGTCTACCTTGGGAAGTGAAGGAGGAGAAGATGTTGCGGGAAGAAAATGATGACGGTGATGACATGGATGTAGATGAAAAGAAAGTGACAACTCTTTCACCGTTGCGAAGAAGACCACTAACTGATTGTACGTTGTCAAAATTTAAAGATGCAGCCGTTCACATGCCAGAGGGCTCTTCGTCTCGCCTTTGGCTTTACAGTGACACAGAAAGTGAAAATGATATGGTGGATTATGATGAAGATGACGGTATCATCGACATGTCCAAATGTTCTCAGCTGGTTGGAAATGCTTCAGAACAGTTGTACGGATGTGGAATATGTATCCTATGGCTGATGCAAGAATCGCAGCGCTGTAAGGACGATGATGTCTTTGATCTACTAGACCGTCTGGAGGATGTGTTAGAGTACGGCGGAGGTATGAATGCTATTTTCGCCTCTCTTGTGTCTGCAACAAATGAATCCTCAGTAACGGGAACTACGAAAGAAATGCTCTCCATGCTCCTATCGTCACACACGACACTAGACCTATACGACACAGTAGGATTTTGCTACCACCCTCGAAGGCACGAGGTAGCAATGGCTTTGACGCGTATGAGAGGGATGAAGTTTGAAATCCTCCCAGAAAAGCCCAAGGCAGTGGATATCGAGACAAGTGAAGAGGAGGCGAAACGGCTGGAGGAGGAAGCAAAGAAGAAGGCCCTTGCTGACCTTTGGGCTAATCGAAGAAAGAGAGGCATTAACAGGTGATGGATGAGATGATTAAACGATGTATAAAGCAAAAATGTGTTCTGTTTTGAGTGAGCTAACTGGGGATTGTATGATAGGTCCATACAAATACGATCAATAATGATGAAAACATTCGTCAGTTAATTCTTGCGCTTGCGCCAAGTGATACACTGCATCATTACATTTATTTTGTTGAATCTTGCATGTGTGCAGCAGTCCGACCACTTTTCCATTTCCTTGCGGAAGGCCCTGGGAAAGATGATGCACCTCTCTCTCTCTCTCTCTAGAGAGAGAGAGGTAGGTACCTATGGTGATGACATCATTTGAAAACATGATGCTCTCCCCAGGCTTTCCATGATTAAGTCGTGTAGGAAGTAATGGTATACTAATTCCTACACGATTCATTTTCAATTCACGATTCATTTTCAATTTAGTCTTTTAGAGGTCGGAAGTGAATTTCAATATCAAGGAAGAAACGTTCGCCTGACTTCAGTACCATACTAAGCTCAGAAATGTGTACACTAAGTACGCAGTAAGTAAGTATTGTAACCCATCCTAATAAAAGTAATGACTCAGACGACAGACTAAAGACTACAATGATCATTTTGATTTTATGGAGTCGAAATAGAGTTAAGAGCAGAAAACTGACATTATTTGAACAATAGAAAATCACAGCTGCAGAGGAGAGAGTATAAAATAAAAATAGAATACCATACTGTTTTTTGGTTAAATCATTCGTTTACATTTAAATACCTATTGTCTCATGGCCCTTATACAGAAGCCAGGGAACATTACTTTCAACATCAAGACTAAGAAGAGCAGAGCTGCAAAATAAGAAACACTTGCTTAGGCAGAGGCATCAACAGGCTCATCGGGCGTCTCTTCATCGATAGCATCCTTGGAATGAATGGGTCCATCGAGGGCATCATGTGATCCAACAGCATGTCCACGGAATCCACCTCCGT
>JALLBH010000636.1:0-15039 GCA_036940005.1 Skeletonema menzelii
CTTACTTGGATCATTTTTCTGGAATCTGAGATTCAACTTGCAAGCTGAAGTCAAAAGAACAGTACAATACCCTGTGCATTACCTTGGCTTCCGGAAGACCTCTGCGCTGGAAGACATAAAAATGGGAAGGCGTCATCACGGCGTTTCGGTGGACGGTTAACGTCTCTGGGACTCTTTCGTACAATCTCAGGACGTGACAATAAAATCGTGACGAATTTCGCTGATGGTGTGTCTTTTATTAACGTCAAGCACGCAGGGATTGAACCGTCGTGGCTCCTCATAAGTAGTGCTACCCCGTTTTGTCTTTTGTCTCACACAAGACGAGCCAAGACGCTTTCAGTTTTGCACAAGCGATGCGTTTAGGTACTTTTCACTTATTTCTATCTTCATTTCTCCATTATTTCTATCTTGTCTACTCAACAAATCGTTATCAAAATGGGCCTCACAACTGAACAAGTATCTCTCGTCCAAACGAGCTGGGCAAAATGCGTTCCCATCGCCGACGTAGCTGCCGATCTATTCTACAATAAACTCTTCGAATTGGATCCTGAACTCCGCCCTCTCTTCCCTGCCGATCTTGCTGATCAGAAGAAGAAGCTCATGAACATGATCACTGTCGCCGTGGATGGTCTTACCGACCTATCTGCGCTTGTTCCTGCTGTTCAGGATCTTGGTAGACGTCATGCCGTTTACTACAAGGTAACAGCACCCATGTTTGATACCGTCGGTGCAGCCTTGTTGGATACTTTGGAGAAGGGATTAGGAGATAGCTGGGATGCGGAGCACAAGGAGGCGTGGACTCTTGTGTATGGAGTTCTCTCCAAGACTATGATTGATGCTGGGGACGCGGCTGTCGCTGCTGCTTAAAACGAGCGTGTCTATCTGTATACAGTTCTAAGTTTGTTGGCCTGCGTAGGTGCCTCGTTTTTTTGACGCATTGAGGCCCGAGATTAACATGCACATTTAAAAAGTAGGGTAGGAGGAACAATATGACTTAATAAACCAGTCAACTCGTGATTGTGATATTATTTTTACTTCTGAATTGGCTTTGTTGTTGATGACATCTCTGCAACTATTGACACCGTCCGGTCCAAATTGACCAGCGCTAAAGCAACAAGCAAACAAACTAGGCTCATTTTTGCAAGTATATTTGTCTTCATCTGC
This sequence comes from Skeletonema menzelii, assembly GCA_036940005.1. Taxonomy (NCBI): domain Eukaryota; phylum Bacillariophyta; class Thalassiosirophyceae; order Thalassiosirales; family Thalassiosiraceae; genus Skeletonema; species Skeletonema menzelii. The sequence goes on from JALLBH010000636.1 coordinate 1,165, forward strand.
GATTCCAATCATTGCGAGAGTAGACTCCTAGCTTATGCCGCATATCATGTTTCCATTTTTGCATTTTTGTGACGGTTTCCTCGCATCTAAAAGGTGTAAGTGCATCATCCATCTTGATACCAAAAATGAAGGTTTAGGGTAGTGATTACCGCTGTTGAATAGCTCATGTTCCCTCTATCATGCTCATCATCTTTTTCTGAGCTTCATTGTAAACAAATGGACTGATCGTACACCCTACTGAAGGCAATATCATTGACATCCAACTGAGCAACGGACAGTAGTGTTTTGGCTGATGCAGTAACAATTCCATCTTGGAAGCAGTCTGACAGGGATGAAGAAAAAAACTCGGTTTTCCTGTCATTGGATGTTCCTCTTGAGATACAAAGTCCCATGTTTGTTCTTCGCTCATGGGACCGTTTGCACTGATAGCAGTTGCATTTCCTCTTGTGCTGGTGAGAAGTATTGTCACGACTTCGTCTCTTTTAATCGGAGTCCCATCGACATCATGAACATGAAAATATAATGTTGGTACCCGCCATGTGTCATGAAAGACTATGCTAAACGTCCACTCGGTAACATCATCATGAGTAGGATTGCAGTTGTGCACTATAGATTCATCCAATTCAACATTGCTTTCAAAAGGATCTATCATCTCATCTTCATCGATTGTTACGTTATCTTCTATCCGATGGCTGTTGTCATCGTTTGACCGAAGCAACACAGGAGGATGAGTAAGATATATGGCGTCGTTATTGGCTTCTAAGACCCAAGAAGTCAGTTCCACAGGTGATGAAATAATGGAAGACGACGTTGAAGCTCCACCACTATTGACGCTCTGATTAAGTGCCTTGACGAGTGCTTTGGCGCTCTGGTGGAAATTCCAGTCAATTGTTGCGTTTGCCATCATAGGTCGTCTGTGAAGAGCTGTTGCCAGGACAACAACATCATCATCATCATCATCGCATCTCTGCATCATAATATGATGCATCACCGACCACCGCGGGATAGGTTGGGCTTCGTTAAAGGGGGGACACGGGATGCCCCTCTAGATATTGGGATCGGGTTCGCAGGGTTTAACCATCTTGGCTAATGAATAACGCCCTTGGGGGCTAAGTATGGGGGTAAGTAACCCCAAATTGGCAAGGCCAGCCCCCTAAAGATCCGTTAAAAAGATTCTATTCTTCTTTCCTCTCATAAAAAATGTTGTCAATCGACTCATCCACGTAAAACATTCACTTGACATGCATACATCAACTGCCTCATACACAACTGCCTGATCAGGGACCACATCACCATCATGGCTGACATCAACGAAGACGACGGCATCGTACCAGCCGCCGAAGCAACAAATCGAAGCAAATTCAAAATCTTTCAAGATGGAGAAGCCGATCCACTCGATGGAGACACAACCAACTTTCCCAACTTCAACTGGGAACACGTGCGTTCCTGGGTGGCAATTCGACATGCATTTCGGTATTCTGAAGAACAAATCAAAGAACTCGCCGCACAAGATGTGGTGATGCTGGAGAAGGCCAATGGTCATAGAACCTATGGATCGGTGGAAGCTGGTACGCTGGAGGCGGCGAAAAGGATCAAGCAGGTCAATCCCAAGGTCAAGATTTTGTTTTATTTGAATGCAATGTGTCACTATGGAGACTATGCAGCTAATGAGACATGGAATCCAGATTGGGCTCTTCGTTACACGGATACTGGTGAGTTGGTAAAGTGGAGGAACAGAATTATTTCCTACGATCATAGGAATCTGGAGTTTCGTGAGTGGTGGATCAAGAGGGCACTCGATATGACGGAAAATGAAGAGATAGACGGTGTCTTTATTGATGGCATCTGCAAGGTTGGTCATCGGAAATACTGCCCGCCGGATCATGCCAAAGCATACATTGCTACAGCAAATGAGTTGAGAAGCCGTCTGCAGCCTCAGAAGCTCCTCATTGGTAATGCAGTTCGTGCTGCACAAAGAGGTGATTGTAATTTGAAGCATCTGAAATACCTTGATGGTTCGTACCTCGAGGGATGGCAGCAAAACAAAGACACCATTCGAGATACTGTCGAACTCATCTCTGTAATGGGAAAGACGGGACGAATGGCTATGCTCACTTCATCTCCAATGGGTATGGATAAGCAGACCACGGCTGAAGTTGAGAAAACTAAATCCTTGGAGAAGAGATATGATATTGTTGAGGATTATATTGACTTTCCTCTGGGTGTCTTCCTTCTTGGTGTTGAGAAGTATAGTTATTTCACTTACCACTACGGTCCTCCTGATGCAAACCCCCCACGCCGGACTGTGTGGGACCCAACAAAGTTCAAGAAGGTAACAGACAAGTTGGGTATGCCAATGGGAGAATATGTTACTGAAGATGAGTATATCTTATCACGCGAATTCGAGCACCTCAAAATAAGAGTAGACATAGAAAAGCAACACGCAGTGTTCACTCCAAAAGAAGAAAGAGATGAATTGTAATATTTTGTGTAAAGAATTAACTAAATGCCTTGAGATCCCAGCGAGAGCTGTAATTTGACAATCTTTGTCAGTTGTATGACCTCTTTCTTTTCAAGCATGAGGAATTCTCTATTGCCAGTACTTCCACCTCTGGCCATGAGTTTTTCTCCGATTCCAGTACCTGCATACTTCTCTAGGATTGCCAAGACCTTTTCCAGTGATAAGAATGGATATTTTTTCCGGCGAGCTTGGTAGTTATCTGGGAGCAGCAGCATGGGCAAATCTCGGTCGAGCAGGGCTGCGGCTAGACATTTCAGTTCATTGAAGCACTCTCTTAGCTGGCCGACACCAGTACTATCTGCAAAGGCTTCAAAATGGGCAATGTCAGTTGCCAAATTTCTCAACCCAAACGAGTCTATCTTGGACACAGGGGCAATACCGCCACTGCTTACCCGCCTTCTCTCAAGATCGTCAACAGGGTCAGTCAACAGTTTCACTAGGCGCTCGGCTACATGACCGCAGCAAGAGAAGTGTAACCCAGCTCTTGAGCCTTCGTCCATCGGTCCAAGGCATTGAAAAGTACTACGCATGTATTCTACAATGCTTTCAGCGTAGGCATTTGGAGAATCTCTCACGGTTCTTGCAACCCATGCAAAATTCTCTAAGGAGAAATCTATCAACATGTCAATTTTGTTGCGACATATCTCATACACTGAACTGTACATATTTGCAACTTGTTTGTCGCATGATTTGTTGGCTCCCTTTAGGACAGATTCAGCATACTGGAATGTTTCGTCAACTTGCTCGGATTTGACTAACCCGATATGGCATAATCCTCTCATAATAGTACCAAACATACGAGGAAGTGTTGCTTGCAAAGCAGAAATGTCGGCTGTAATCTGGACTGCCTGCTCAACAGTCAGTTCATCAAAATGGGTGTATCCCTCCTTCATACCTACTGCTGACACTGCGACGCACTCCTCGATGCAGTCAAAAATGTACCCAGCGATACCTCCACCTTGTTTTGAGGCAAACACTTGACCGAGCTCTTCTTGACTTAATGCAAATGCAACGAAGACAATCACACGCGCATGGATGGATTTGACCACTAGTGGCACAGATTGACTGAACGTATACAGTTCGTTTTCTGTCAAGATTTGATTCAAGCTTCCACGTTGAGTTCGTAACAATGGATCCAATTTGTCAAGTGAGTTCGAAATCTGTTTCTGCTTCATTTCGCTCAAGCCAAAAGGGAAATCGAGAACTTCCTCTTGTGGCTTTTTGGAAGGAGAGCCGCTATCCTCGGCATCTTCAGATATACCTCCTTTGCCGTAACTTTTGTTAAAACGGAGACTGTTCATTTGTGATCTTGAAACCTCCATTGGCTCCTTCCGGCACTCATTTACATATTTTGAAGTTGCTTTGAGCTGCTCTTCTTGTGCTACTTTCAAACCAGTCATAATGATATCTACGTCCATTGCCAACAATTCTTTGTCACTCTTTCGTGTGGATGAGCTGGGGTGTACGATCTTAAGAGCCGATCGAAATGCAGCTACAAGGCATGACGCCCTTGCCAATTCAACTAACGATGCCCCCACTGCTCGCTTTCGCAAAAGATTTCCCAACTCTGTGACTAGCGCTCGCTCATATCGTTCAGAGCTCTCACGAAAACTTGATCCACGCCCTGTTGTGATGCGAGCTGAAGCCTTTTCACCTGCCTTTAAGATTTCAGCGGTGTCATCGTCGTCATCGATAAAATTATCCAGCTCTAGTGCTGCCTCAACTGCACTAAACCCAACCAGACTTGCGCACAAATGGGGCAAACTTTTGGCAAAGAAAATTCGGTCAGTACCAAGGCTAACATCGTCACCAGTCAGTGATGAGAGTGAACTTCGTGTCTCGTCCTTACTCTTGTCACCTTTTTTGTCCGAACCAGAACTAATTTTCATGTCACCGAAACGATTGCTTTCATAATATTGGCGGAACTCCTCCTCTCTGCCCAAAATTTTGAAAGCCAACTCTGCTCGTCTCACAGGATGAACTGTCTCGGGTAATGCCAATAGCTTTGCTTGATCATCACTCTTGGTCTCTGCCAAAATACTAGGCGTTAACATTTCTGCCCATTGAGATTGCTTCCCTGAGCCTCCACTTCGTTTGCTGCCTGTATCAGCCGATCCTCCTCCATATTTACTCGTTGCACGGAACCCCAGTGACCTTCCGTGTCCACTACGATTCATACCATGCCCACTACGATTCAATGCTCCTCCACCGCCTACACTATGACCACTACGATCCATATCTTTCCCATCACTACCAAAATCAGTCTTTAGAAAAGATGCCAACTCATCTCCATTCGAATCATCCCAACAGCGATACCACCCAAACGCACTTGCCAATGCCTCTGCACGACGTCCCATGCCCATCCCACCCGGGGATCCCTCTAACCTCGTCGCCTCTCGTTGACAATCACGTTCAAACCAATATCCCGCCCTAGCCGCACGAGCAACCTTGCCCTTTTGATTTGCCCTCGATATTAAATTGTCCGCATTTTTCGCACGCCATGCATAACTTTGAATTTTCCCGCCCAAACCCAGAGATCCTGGACCGATTGCCACAGAGGAGGAGCAGCGACGTAATGCCGCACGGCCAGCCTTGGCACCATCTCCGCCGGACCGGAGGGATAGGAACCACCTGTTTAAACCTCGACGTGCTCCCATGAGTACTTCATTTTCAATCTTGGGTAGCATTTGCATTGCACGTGAACCAAAGGGTGTATCCTCCAACCGCAAAACTGTGGTGGTTGTTGCATTATTCCCATTGGATGATCCATTATTGTTGATATCACTTGTCTCCAAATTATTGACAGAGTTGGTAACATCCACAATCTGATCCACACCTCCACCACGTACCAAACTACTCACTGGGGCAGTAAGACATGCCCTCGCCTCCTCTACTGCATCCAATGCTGATCGAGGCCGTCCGAGCGCAGCCTGTTTTCGTGCCCGTTCCAACAACACTGCAACTCTCCGACAAGCGTGGACCATGGAACTTAACGTCCTAGCTCGTGCATTGGAATGTTTGAACCGTTCTAGTCGAATTGTCGCACTGAGCATCATGTGTCCAGTATTACTCTGTAATTCATCACTAGCCTCCTCCAAACTAGTTTTCACCTCATCACACGGACCTCCCAACGCGGCAACAACTTTCCCCACACTTTCTAAAAAGTCTTCACTGTGATCATGACATATTTTGGATATTACCGTTTGTGAAACTTTGCCCTGTCGAATGAGCTCTGAATGTAATTCTCTATCTAACCCACGTTCAATAGAGGATGCCACAGTAGATGCCAAAAGAAGAGTCGAATGTTGTTGAGATCTCAACCGCGCCTCCAATTTTGCCTGTAGGGCTGCATGATTCGAATATTCCTCTTCCTGCCAGGCTGTTGTTGCACTGCCCATCGCCCCCGCTGGTTTATCGGATGTGTCAGTAGTGGCAGTAGCAGCAGTAACTTCTTCGAGTAAAAAGTCGGGAGGGCGAGTAGCATCGGCAACTAATCGAGAGACTGCCTCCTCGCGACGTCGTCGGGCACGTTTTTCGTGTATTTCGGCCTGTTGGGCGGAATAGTGTGCTTGGGACTGCTGGTCTGGGCTGGTGACCGCTGCTGTCTCGGCTACATGACAAAAAATCAAGACAAGTGAGCCGTCTGCAAAGTAGTAACGATGAATATCCTTCCTTCACGAACCGCCAGACATATAATCTTACCATTTGTGTCATCAGCATTGTCAGCGCCATTCTCCTCGGGATAACTCATCGTATATGTCGGCGACATGGCATTGTAAGGACTATCGATGGGGGGAGGCGGTGGTGGAGGAACGGCGGCGGCAGTTGGCTCATCGTCGTCGGAATCATCAAAGGGATTAGCCTGTTGTCGAGAGGTTGCTAGGGCCGCCATGGTTATGGTTGTTTTTTAGTTTTTTGCTGTTTTTTGTGAAGATTTTTTGAGGATGGAGATTGTACGTAGATAGACTGTATGCAAGGTCGATACATTACAGGAGAGGATACGTACTGATCTGATACTGGTACCTTATGTACTCTTTTCAAAAAATGAATGAAGGGCGAGAGGCGAGAGCGAAATGAAGAGAAGCACGTAGCACTGACACCTACCATGGCCAACAGCATCAATAGAGCAGCAATAATTAGACTACCAGGTTTGCACAAACTAATACGTCGTCCAGCATGATATTATCTAGATTAGCATTGTCATCATCAAAATTATGCTCCGTTCCATCACAAGACCTTCGTCTTGTTCATACTTTTCTACCAGCTGTCCGTAGAGACAGTCGACCCATCACTACAACATCATCTTGTGTGCTTCGTACTCATTCATGGACTGCTGACAGAGATCCATCGCCAACAATTACTCACTGTAACCGTTTCAATAATTTGTATAGATATAGAAAAGTTGCCATAGAAAAGACGAGTGATATTCGTGCATCATTATCATGTTGCAGATCGATCCACTCGACGTCGATAGCACTTGCAGCAGGAGGAAAGAAGAAGCAAACATCCAACAAAAAGAACAAGAAACAAAGCAAAAGCAAGCAACAAACCAAACGAAATTCCAGTCCATACAAAAACATTCCGAATCCTATAGAGCAACAACCAAAGACACCACAAGAAGTTCCACCAGCATATCTTGTGAAAACTGCATCTGACTATGCTTACATTGCCAAATGTATCATCATGGATGAACGCACTGGTGAACTACATGTTGATCCAAGAACTTTATTTACGGAAGTTGTTACTACCAATTCCAATCATAACAACAGTATAAACAACAAACAAGGAGGAGGGAGGCAGCAACCGCCGAAGCAAAAACGTACCAACATTCCAAAATCATTCCGACACTCTCACTTCCACTACTTCCCTCCATCGACATTTCCAAACTATGAGCCGCCTACAGATGGTACACCCGAGGTAGCCTTCTTGGGACGGAGTAATGCTGGTAAATCTTCGTTAATTAATGCATTGTCTACCATGATACTTCGTGCGGGTGGTGGTGGGTCAGTTAATTCGGCGAGTGGAGGTGGTGAACTGGCTCGTACGTCCAAACGACCTGGACGGACGCAAACTATCAATTACTTTGGTTTGATTCCAAATAGTTCAATGACTTCAGCGAAATCTGCCACAAGCAACCCTTCCTTTAAAGGTCGTGAAGGGGGCAAGCACCCGAACAGTAGTCAAAGTAAGATGTTTCTCGTCGATCTTCCTGGGTTTGGGTATGCATCTGCGCCCGATGAGGATGTGGATAAATGGCAGGAGAGGACACAACAGTTTTTGATCTCTCGAGCATCAACGCCAAACGAAGGAGGAGGAGATGGTGGCATAAAGTCCTGGGCCGATGGCGGAGGAAACGCCCCACCATTGAAGCGGTTATACTTGTTAATTGATTCGCGGCTACCACAACCTACCCTTCTTGATCTTTCTGTCATGGGATGGTGTGACGACTATGCGATACCCTACACCCTTGTCTTGACCAAGGTGGATGGATCAAGTCGTGCTCATTGTGTCAAACTGACAAATCAGCTGTGCATGCGGTATCATTCATTGTATTTGGGGACTAGCCATGATGATTATGAAGGTGACGGAGAGGTGTACATGGATCCAGTGGTCTACTGGACTAGTTCGAAGGATGGATTGGGTATGGAGGAGTTGTTGATGAGTGTCGAGAATAACATGTTCTCAGACGACGATGAATTTGACCTCATTGAAGAAGAAGAAGTGAACAGCTCTGAGTTCTCTCGTTAAAGAAATACCGGTAGGGTGATCCCATGGGAAGGCGTATTGTACCATAATAAATGAAGAAGACGATGGAATGGAGAGACAGGAAGTGTTTGAAACGAAGATATGCATGGAGTGAGTTCGGTTTGCGATTTTCTGCACGCCCTTCTTTTTGACCGATTTTTTTTTGAAAATTCAAATTCGACATGAACAAACGGCCATCTATCTATCTCTCTGAATCGACCATGCCACACAAGAAGCTACCGCCCTATCCAGCATAATCTACCATTACTATAATAAACCGATTCCCCATCATGACTGTTAGCGGTGGAAGTAAAGCGTTGTATCGGGTCACTGGCCTACGAAGAGGAGAGCTCCCATGCATCGTGAGAGGAGTGGCACAGTCGCGTCAATCACAAGCAACAATCGTGGTGGATTGCAACAATCTTATGTTTGCAGTAGGATCAAATGTGAAGGCGGTTGCGGAGTACTTATACAACTATGCTAAATCCGGCACAACCCTTCTCCCGGCAATTGATAATGATGTCAGACCAAGTGTCAAGCAAGAAACTAATAAACGTCGTGCCAAAAGAGAAAAGGCAAGAACAAAAGAGTATTTATTACGCCGAGAGATACGTGCATTAAAGAGGCGACTGGACGAAGAGGCGCTCACACAGCAGCAGCGTTCCGAGTTATTGGCAATTATTAAAACAAAGGAGACGGAACGTAAGCGGAAAGAAACAGCATCATACCGCACTGCCATTTCAGATTTTGCCAACGAACTCGAAAAAGAATTAGATTTATTGGGTGCGCATATACCCAATGAGGCGGGTGGATCTGTCCTTAAAGTTGTAACTGCGCAGTGGCAAGCTGATACCTACATGGCAGGACAGATACGGAATAAGCTTGCTGCAATGGTAATGTCAACTGACACGGATATACCACTGTTTACGGGCGACGAATGCATCTCTATCAAAGGATTCAAGAAAGATGAGTTTGAACTTGTGAGCACATCGAAAGAAACGCTAAGCAAAGCAATGTCATTTCTTGGATCAGATACAAAAGCGAAGCTTCTCATTGCCGGCCATCCCATATTTGAAGGAGTGAATGACGATAGATTGCGATCATTGATGATGCTAATTGCTGGTTGCGACGTTTATCCCTGTGGACTAAAGAATGTCGGCATCACTACGTTGTCAAAAAAGATTGATGAGTTCAGGAAGATAGCACATGATCCAGATGATGAAAGTGGTTTGTATGAGCATCTTGTCAGCTTGATGAAAAAGGAATTCAAGCAACTTCCAGACACAGAGGCAGAGGAAGTTGTACAAGCACACGTAGATGCTCTTGTTTATGAGCCTACGAACGAAGCTGGACAGGAATTGAGTTACCTTGGTGGCAAAACGCCGAAAGAGCTCTTCAATTATTGCAAAGAGTTTGCGGCATCAGATACAAAAATCTATCAAGGCCCAACAATTCTCAAATGCAAGGGTGTTGGCGGAAAGGAACATAACTTCCTTGAAGCATGTGGGCATGGGAAATGTGTGAAATGCAAGCATAACGTTTGTACATACTGTCAAGCTACACTTGGGATGGACACAAACATTTATTGCTTGCTATGCAGTGTGACTGAGTCACTTGTTCCAGAGATAGGCACCGAAGCGGCCAAGTCGATTGATGAGAGGCGGACGAGATTGATCAACGTACATCACGTTGATGACGCAAACAATCTAGACAGTGATGAGGTTGAAGATTTACTGGAAGTGATGGACTTCATCAGAGAATATAGAGCACAGAGTGACAAGGTACCGTTCCCCCTGTATGCAACGGAGGAAATGGAGGCCACCACGAGTACAAAATGGACTGAGATAGCTGAGATTGACTTGAAAGGAGGCTGGTTTATTGGTGACGGAACTATTGACCAGAAATACACACCTGGCATCCTCAAATTGTTTTCTTCGGTTGTGACTTTTGCCTCTCCCGATGAAAAGAGTACAAATTGGAAAAAGGATAGTGCAATTTACGATGCTCTTCCAAAGATGCTGATTGATTTTGCAGCAAAGTCGCGTGTTGATTCTGGTTACCGGCTCCTGTGTAGATGTTTACGACATGCGTTGGATAGCAAATGTCCTTCGCTGGAGAACAACTCTGCAACTTTAGTTGTACACGGCGACGAAGTCGGCATTCGTATCAACTCGAATGTACCTGCATCAATGAGAAAGAAAATTGTCTACAATTCTGGGATTGTGTTCACTGCAAGTGAAGTGTTGTGCTGTGAATGCAATTGCCAATGCGGCTCGAAGAAGAAAGAGCGGATTGTGTGTGTGCACAATTTTCCGCTCCTCTTTCTGCTATTGCTTCTTCTAATGGACAAACTTGCAGAGAGTATACTGTTGGAGTTTGCTGCGTGTTTTAGATCAGATATCTGGGATGAAGAACAATGGACAAATGATGAGATGACAAGCATGAAGCAAAGTGTTGTGACTCTTGCCGAGGCTGCTGGAGAGGATATGAGAAGCATCGATCTCAACAATATCTCGATGGATGAGCTGATGGCAAAATTTGAAACTGGTACAGAAGGAAGGAAGAAGTGGAAACAACGCCTCAAATGTAAGCCTAAACCCAGTGATCACTGCTCGATTGCGGATATCGGGAAGTTTCAATCGACGGCAACAGATGCGAAGATGCGTACAAAGCGGAGGTCAATGGAGAAAGATATGTCAATGGATGTCGATATTGAACCAATGGAGGATGTGCACGATGATGGTGGTGACCTACCCACAGAAGAGGAGAATACAAAATCGCCTAACTATGCTGATATGGAATTACTCATTAATGCTGCTGGGTGTGAGGATGTACTAGACACAGCTCCAATTGCTTGGCAACTGCTGAAAACACGAGCCTTGAAGCAAAGGAGCGACGCTGCACTTGATTTACGAACTCTCTTATCAAAGAAACAAGATTTTGAAAAGCAGTGGAAGGAGCTCATGCGGCTTGGGAATAAGCGCACGCGCCGTTCAAATACAGAAACTGGTGGACATCGCAAGAAAAAGAAAGGTCAAGTTGACGCATCCACACCAGCTCCGACACATTCTTCTTTGACGGCTACACTAGTAGTCCATCCAACAACAGTGAGCCCCGACGCTACAATCAATAATCCATCTGGGTCGGCAGCACGAAAACGTCGAGTGACACCATCTCCCAATCAGAAGAGAGTACCCCCCAAGAAGAAGAGAGCACAACCTCGCCGACCCGGTATGAAATTACCGTCACGTTACCCACGAAAGAATGATATTACAGCTGGGAAGATGGATGATGAGAAGAAGAAAAAGATCAGCTACAGGTGTTGCAAGAAAGGATGCCCTCATAATAATAGAGATAGTCCTCAGACGAGATTCTTTGGTGTCCCGATTCGCAATGAGCTTAAAAGCGACAACCCAAAAACAGAAGCCTTGATCAATCATGCAGGAGCGGTGTTGTTGCGGCAAGAAATAATGGACAGAACAATATCTGATCGATTTAATGTCAAGAGCAGATGTCATGTTTGTGAGCATCACAACTTTGAAGAAGTATCCAAGTCAACAACTATCACACTGAACAACGGCGATAAGATGAATTTCACTTACAAACTTGTTGTGCCAAGCGGTGCCGGGCCTAGCACAGAGCCGAAGACGTTGTCCCGTGGTACAGGAAGAGATCGTGGTGTCAGGAAAATGTTGGAAAACATTGGCGAAGATGAGGCGAAGAAGAAGCCTAGTGATGAATGGGCGATGTGTGCGCAAAAGATGGCAGAGGAATCATGCACGGATCAAGTTAGAATACAACTCAACGCATCGGTTGCTGCGGCCGCTGACATCCCTCAAAGAAAAGGTAATGCCGATGAATTCATCGATGATAAAGGCAAACTGTTCCGAGCGACACCTGTGACAGAGACCAAAAGGCTTCATCTAAAAGTTGATGATGCGCCTGTAGTTCAACCTGGGATGTCAGACGACGAAGTGAAGAGAAGGACAGGATTTCCAAATGAGATGACAATGCTTTCCTACATTATTGTTGCCTGTGATGGAAATGTTGATATTATCAAACGAAGGCAGACTTCACTGACCTGGTATGAGGAATGGTTCCTGATGTTTGAGTATGTTTGGAATCGGTCTCTCACCCGACTAGAAGATGTACAAAAGACATTCTCTGACTTGCGCCGAGAAGATGTACTGGAGGTCATCGACGCAAAGCTAACAATTTGTCGGGCTTCTCGCGATAGTTGGCCAATGTTTGCATCATTTCAAGAAGACAAAACGCTGCAGCAGGATAAATGGGCCAGCAGGTATCATGGGATGCGCCCAGTGATGTGGGACATGACTGGCATTAGTGCGTACGGGTTCTCTAACGCAGATTGGCAGCGGTTGACATTCAGCTCGTACTACAGCGAAAATTGCTTCAAAGGAGGCATTTTCTGTCAGCCTTGTGGATGGATGGGCACAGTTAATCTTTGGACAGGAGGTGTTAGCGATTCTGATTATAACCGTCGTGCCGGATATCTAAAGAAGCAGTGGCGCTTTCAAGAAAATGATCTTGTGGAGATTGATGGAGAGCGGCGGGTGGTACGTTTCCTTAATATCTACGATAAAGGATACAGAGCAAAGATGGCAGCATGGGAGAATGGGAGGCAACTTGTCCTCCAACCTGATTTCAAGGAGAGTGACAAAAGATTTAACCGTGACCAAACAATATCGTCTGCATCTGTTGCATCGGACCGTGGAGGAAATGAGAGAGTTGTGAACGTGAGCAAAAGAGCAGGATTGATTAGTAAGGGATTCCAAACGAATGCAGATGCAATTAGATTCAACAATGTCTGGCTTACATGGTCATTCCAAGCAAACTTCATGTTTGAGCGCGTATTGTAAATTAAATCCTTGAATAATGTATACTACCATTTGCTTTTCACTTTCTTAGCCTCATAATTATGGGAGAGAAGCTAGTCTTGTGGATGTCCATTGATTGACAGTCGATGAGTCTCTTACCCCGGTAATTCCCGACGCCTCGGTAGAGACGCCAGAACTTTAACACCTTCTCCAGACGACTCATCCTTCCTGTGAATACATAATGGTTACAACCCTTTCGTCTCAGTGTCAGTTTGTCTCCCCCGAAGTGGTATGTGGTGATGATGTCGGGAGTGTATGTCAAAATTGACGGCGGTCCTTCCACAAAGTGTCGAAGAATCAGCGGTGTAACTTCGTAGATGAATGCAAATATTCGTTTACAATGCATTTGTGTTGAGGTGAAAAGATGCCAATGCCTCGTGTTCATGTTGGCTACTACTCATCCCGACGTACAATCAACAATTAGCAAAAATCGTTGTGTTGGAGATAGACGAGATTATCTCAGTTGGCTCAATATTTCGAAATTTTCTGACGCCACCATTGGATTCATCATCGAAATTTGGTCTAGGAAGTATATTATCAATGTATTATCACAATAATTGACTATCGTATGGACTCTCTGCTTCATCGATGTTGAGGTGATGTGTCGGAGGAGAGACGATGTTTTCAAAAAAATCTGAAAAAATTCAAAAAAAAAGGGCAGCTAGCTTGTGCTGGTGGAGACCTACCCCACGGTCAACGTACACAAAAGGT
>JALLBH010000637.1:0-15357 GCA_036940005.1 Skeletonema menzelii
ATATCTAATACTTCTACTTCTTAAACGCGATTTCCCCCCCAACCTTATTAACAAGAGTGGCGAACTACATCATTTCATACGCTGATTCACTCCAAGACATTTATGGGAGCGACGTGATAGAAGTGCAGACACAAAATATTACCTTGAATCTTGAAGAAATCATTGATAACTCCCCGTATGAAGAGGCGCAGATTGTCAATGTTGCAATATTGGTCAAAGGCATAGATCATGATGCTTCGAATGGTGAAAGTAACGAGGCATCAGCGGTAATGGTATCTTGCCATTACGATGGTGTGCCCTACGGTCCATCGGCAAGTGGCGACGGCATAAGTTGTGCCACCATGCTAGAAATGGCTTCAGTATTGTCGTCATCTCCGACGAAGCTACAGAGAGATGTATTGTTTGTATTTACAGATGCGAAAGAGGTTGGGCTGCTTGGTTCCGAAATGTTCTTCGAGGGAGAGGATGCCCATCCGTGGTCAGTGCTGCCATCAATCGCGATCAACTTTGACAATGGCGGCATATGTGGCAAGGAAATGTTTGAAAAGTCCAATAGTAGGTATGGTGCCGATGCCTACTTCAAATATGCACCTCATCCCAAGGCATTTTCATTCTCAGAATGGTACGATGCCAATATCGAAGAAGGATGGAATGACGCAGTAATCTACGAGTCTCACGGGCTACATACTTTGCGTTTGGGCTGCTGGTCAAACAGTTGGGCACATCAAAGTAGCGACGACAATATTGAGCATGTATCAAAAGGTGCTCTACAGCACATGGGCGAAAATGTGTTGGCAATTGTGGAGGGAGTTACTTCAGAAACAAACTTTCCGGTTAGGATGCAGCAGAAGCGATTCCCTGATGATGAGGGGAACTCTGGGCTGTTCTACTTCACACTCATTGGTGGTCTTGTTTTCTCCCTTCATTCAAAAATAGCTTTGGTCATATTTCCCAACGTCGCTCTAGTCTTGATGATGACCATGCCTCTAATACTTTACTTTACAAAGACTGGAGGCTCAAGCCGGACTGCCAAAGCAAGCCTAAAAACAGGATTGATGCATTCCCTCTTTGCACTTCTCAACTTCATCATTGGAATTGGTGCATGTATCGCCGCATTTGCAGCTTTCTGTTTGTGGAAACAGCCAACGGAGTATCAACTCACAACAAAGGCCAATGCTGGAGAAACTGCCAACCTTGCATGGAATGGATTGGGGTTTCTGCCTTCAACTCTGTCATGCTTTGCCATCTTGTGCACTTCTCTTCTTGCATACTTGTTGCCACGAAAGAGTGCACTTAGTGAATCGTTGTCTAACAGGAGTGATAATGGTGAGGAAGAGGATACTCAGCCATCATCCAAGGATGAAAACGAAGATTCACCAGTAGTTGATAATAAAAAGGAGGAGGATGAAGAAGAAGACGACGACGAAGAAGAAGACTACGACGAAAGTGCTTGCGAGGTGCCCTATGAGATAAATGCCATCGCACCGACTAAATCTCAGGAAGTTAGCATGCTCGGTGTTTATGGTGCTGAAGGAGCACCGCCGTCACCAGCAGAGGCCCCCCACAAAAACACAACAGGTGCAATCAAGGGCCCCAAGGACGACGCCAAAGGCGCGAATAAGGGCTCTAAAAATGAACGCGTCCAACATGAACAATCTGATGCACCCTTATTAGTCCAACTCGGGGGAGATGTATACGTTGGAGTGTTTTACTTTTACACATCTTTGCTCTTCATATTGAGCATAGCCTTGAAAGATGCCTTAATTTTGGTACTGGGTCAAAGCATATTCATGTGGCTGGGGTCTATATCAGAAATGCTCCTTTCCTTGTGTGGTGTCAAGAAGCGCTGGTTAATCCTCACAAGAGCATTCCTCTCAACAGTACCAGCATTACTATTTCTCTCAAGTTCAGTCTACTGGGTGCTCAGTGACTTTTGGTATTTCCCGAACGAGACAGATCTCGGCCAAGGCTTTTGGTTTGGCGCACCTGCAATGGATGCTCTCTGCATTGGTGTAGTTGTTCCACTTTTTATACCACACCTCGTCATGCTTCCAAGGAAAGCTTATATGATAGTGGGAGGTGTTTGTGTTGTAGGATTCATCGTCTTTGCAAGTGCGTGTATAACACGATCAACAGAGTAATGACACCACAAACTAGAAATGTAATATAAGTTACAAATTACGTGTTTACAAAGTATCTACCTAATCTTCTATACAATACCTTATCCTTGCAACACACAGCTATAACAACTCATTCCCAGCCACAAGAGTAGGCTCACCACCAAATGGTGACGGAAACAACTCACTCACATTTGGAGCCATAATTCCTAATATCTCCTTAGCCTTGAATACATCCTCCTTATTCAATTCAAAGTGTCGACATGATGCCTGATTCAATAGTGCATCATACTCTATCAATGTGTCCTTCGTCACTCGTGATGATGAGGATGACTCATCCTCCTCCAGGAGAATATCCACCGCAGCCAATATAGACGCATAGGCAATCACACTTGGCTTATAAACTAAACTCAACGCAGCAACCGAGACTGCCAGTTCCGTCAAGTACGTGGCACAATCATACACAAAGTTTTGTATGACACTCTGCCCATTACTCCCACCCTCACCTTCACCATGCTCCATCATGGCACAGGGTAAAAACATAACCAACAACTCAATCACACACCCACTCGGAACAATGGGGTTCAACCTCCACCCCAGCGTATGTAACATCCGACACTCACATTCTTCAATCTGACGTGCGGTAAACTGCTCACGACTTGTGGAGGCACATACGTGTAGACTGAACTTGAGCTTGTTGAATACCACTGTCGCTGATGACGCTGCTGCTGCTGCTGCATCATCCGATGATGAGGATAAGGAAGTGTTGTCAGTAGTACTCATAAGACATGGACGACTCTGCCCATGTGTCTTGATGGCAATATACAATGCAGTCAAACCCACCAATTGAAAATCACGCTTGGTCACTGGATTGTCATGACCTTGACCAAATGTAATGGTAAAGTACCGATCGACATAAAATAGGGCAATCCCCACCACCTCCCTCTGAAGGACGAAGTAATCACATAGTTCATACATCCATTCACAGGTTTTACGACGGCACTTTTCCGAGACGCCCTTGTCCTTGAGCAGGATGGAGGAGTGGAGGTAGTGGGGGGAGGTGGTGTAGTGTGGGGATGCCTCGAGGGATAGGATGGAACGAAGTTGGAGTGATTGATGCTCTATTTGGGGTCCAACTGATGAGGAGGACGGGGTGGTAGGTCGTAGAAGAGGGTTGGTGGTGCTGCTGGTAATACCACCGTCATTATTGTCACGAGCAACGGCGGAGGACGAAGAAGAAGACGACGACGACCGGCTGCTGCTACTGAGGTATTCCTCGGTGAAGCTTTGAGAACACAAAATGTTGTTCGTAACAACTGAATCGGGTGTAATCTGTCGTCTATGGCCTCCGGTACCACTACGTGTAGACGACCGACGGCGAGATGGTTCTTCGATCATCTTCGTCTTGTTGTTGTTGGGAGTGAGTGATGAGATGTTGATGACGGGTGAGCTTGCCACCTTGCGCATGACCATGGTTTTATGTGTCGTCTGAGGATCGTACAACACTATCTATCTACCTACTCATTTGATAAGACCAATATTTGGTGACCTGAGTTGAGCAGCAGCAGCGCAATAATTGAATCCTGTGGGAGGAGAGAAGCCTCGTTCTATTATTGGAGTTGCCGTTTTTACCGGCTACAGGATTGCAGAAGCGGACGGGCGCAGCATACATAGCAGCGCTGATCTACTGCCGATTTGTTGGTGTCATGTTGGTGGTTTCAAAGTGCACGGCTAAACTCAACGCTCAAACGCTTCTCAACGCTCTTTACAACATATTGATTCCTCTGTACCTTCACGAGAAAGCTGCCTCTGAAAATCTGAATCCTGCAGCTAAGTCCCATGTTGGGCGGAGTTCTCATCATGAATTTTTGGGTTCCTTTTGCAAGATTGGTTCATTCATCTGGATTTCAGGTGAGGTGGGAGTCAGTAGTCTTGGAGAGGAGCAACTGACAATAGGATAAGGAGACACATAGATTGAAGTATCTAGTAAGTAGATACTGATCATGATGACTGATTGATAATTTATTTGCCGATCTGAATTCAAGCCTCTTCTGTGCAACAAGTTGTATGCACATGATGTCAAATGTTACGTAATTCAGAAAAGAAAATGATCATTCATGTTGTATGGTTGAATGCGTCAACTTTATCATCTCTCTCAAGAGTGCCCTAGAGAGGAAAATTGGTGTATCTTTCAACTCTGTCAGACTCTTTTACTTTTGTTCCAAAAAAGTAAGTACGAATTTCTAATCCTGAAACACTGAAAAGAATAGTCAAGATGATGGTCATCACCACGCAAAGAATGATTGTAGCTTGTTATTAGTAGTATGCATAAGTATCACACAACTAAAACTGCAAAGAACTGCACAATCGTAAATAGTCCAAAAAAGCAAAAGAACATGGGTCCACTCCGGGAATTGAACCCGGGACCTCGTCCACCCTAAAGACGAATCATACCCCTAGACCAAGTGGACTTCACATTTGTCAGAGTTCAAACTTTGATACATAAATTTGATGTAAATTGCCTTGGATCATCACGAATTTAGGTGGCGACAGGGGGCTATGTCTAGTTGAGACAAAGGAGGGAGCTCTTGTATTTTGGGGGAATGGCTACAGGGATTCCTGACGTAGGAATTAGTTATGACAGTCGTAGTGCAGATACTGGAATGCACACCCTGATTAGTTCTACAGCCAGAGTACATCACATACAAGCAAACACATCGAAGAACGGAAAGAGGATGCAAGCTTGCTGAATTATTCAGTACTTTTCAATGATAATTACGTTTAAGTATAGACAAACTCGCCCCCGAACCAGTCATCTGCTCCTCCAGTGTAATTAATGATATTCTTGTAGCCGGACATAGCAGCGATCTGTGCCGCCTGTTGACTGCGTCCTCCCATCTTGCACGTGAAAACGAGGGTATCCTCTAAGCTCGGTTTGGGAAAGTTGAATTGTGCTTCGAATGATTTTTCATCCATGTCAAAAGCGGCCATCATGGTAATCTGAGGTAGAGGTAGGATGCGTACCTTCTCCGACATTGTTCCTGTGCCCATCATAATCTCGGGTTCCCCTCTCACATCAATGACAACGTAATTTTTGTCCCCCGTCCCGTTCTCCACGTGCGATAGTATCTCTGTCATTTTCGCCTTGTCGATATTCGTTAGGGTCGGCGGTTGCTGGTCGCTGCCATCGCTGCTTAGAAACATTCTCTGCAAATTATTATTAGAAAATTTTGCCGATGATGGTACTGACATTATTTGACGCGGTGTCACGAAGTATGTTGGTTTGTTGAAAGAGAGAGCTCCACTCATGCAACTGACATGAATAATAAAGAGGGGCAGTAACATCATTTTGGTAAGGGTGTCTACTCGTGTATTGTATCGAGTGATCTGTAGTGGTAGGTTTAGTGCGTATGTGGCTGTATGTGGCTCTCTAGCTTTTTGTATGAAGAGTTTCGGATTTCGGACCAAAATTTGTTGGACTGATGTGCATTCCCGCCAAAAGGATGTGCAATTATCGATAATATGAAATATGAAGTATCTATGAAGAACAGTAAGAGGATGCAAGCGTGATGCTGCTGCGGCTGTTTTTCACCCCTCAGTTGTTTCTTCTGATAGCAGCAAGTAGTGCGATGACGACGTGTCAAAGGCACTGGGGCAAGGTACTCAAGGTAGTCTCGCCGTCAGCGTCTCCTCCATTTGAAATCATGCAAATTTTCATGAAAGATGATGGGACCTTCCCCAACAACCAACATTACCCAACACTAATCTACAAGAATTCATTTCAGGGCAGTGAAACCGACGGTCGACGCCTAATCGTCAACAAAAACGAATGGACAGAGCCATGGGTTTGGGGAATATTTTCCTATCATCACTACCATACAAAAGCGTGGGAATTATTGCTTTGTGTATGCGGCTCAGCGTCGATTCAACTTGGAGGTGATGCTGGACCGACAGTCAAGATTGATAAGGGTGACTTGGTCTTGATTCCGCCTGGGGTGGCACACAAGCAGCTGGAGGAGCATGGTGGATTTAGTTTACTAGGATCCTATCCAACGTTTAGGTTTGATGGGAGGATTGATACGTGTAGGGGCAAACCGACGGATGAGGAACGGAAAATGATTCAAGAGTGCTACGTGCCGAAGACTGATCCAATATTTCATTTGAATATTGCTGAATTGTGTAGTAGCTCAGTGGAGTAGTAGCTCAGCTCAGTGGGTTCAAAGCGACTTGAATTGAAGAGCAATCAGACTTTTCTCTGAGCAATAGCTTGAATTTCTACTAGCTCTAGCTACAGTCTCGAATGTATTATTGTTCTTGTCGCAAGAGAGAGAGAGAGAGAGAGAGAGAGAGGGAGGGATGGGGATTAGTGACAGAGTTACACGACATGACAAGCAATCAATGTCATCACGCTCACATTTCTGTAGAACAGAAAATTGATTGATGCTTGAACGGTATTTATAGGTACCAGAGGTGCCAGCAAACTTTTATATTAGAGTGTATAAAGTAGTTATAAAAGGCTAACATTCTTTTTCCATCGCAATATGTCGGGGTGTCTGCCTTCCTACCTGCACCAAATCTGTCACTCCAAGGTACAAGAAATCAAACATCCGACAAATACGACAAATGTCCACTATACCTCTGCTTCACCGCATCCACAAAATCCACATCCCCATTCCTCACAAGCAACTTATACAACGTCTCCACCTCCTTCTTCGTAAAATCCAATGTCCTCTTGTGCACATTCATATGAGGCATACCCAACTCCTTCCATCCTGTATAATTCAACACTTGATTCATAAACTCGGTATGATCACCTAAACTCACCACATCAAAATGACGTTGTAATAATTCAATCCCCCGTCGGACTTTTTCTTCCTTGGTAACATTATAAGGATTGCGTCCTCCTACATCAGGTCCATTGATATTGTACAAGAAGAAGTCTAACACCGTAGCCCACTTTCCTGTACCACTCGGCTGTTCCAAATGATCCATCCATTCCTCTCTTGTACCATTCTTTTGATTGACTATTTTGTAGAGGCTCATGGCATGATTGAGTGGATCACGTAGCATAATTGTATTGATCATTTGACACCCCTGACGTTCCACTGTGGATCTCCAGTTGTACCACAAGTCTTCGGTAGAGTTTAAAGATGGTTGGGTTAGATGATATTGTCCAGTCCTCCATTCATTTGGACCTAGATTCTCTACATGATCATTCATTCCTTTGATAAACGCATCGTGAACTAAATGTTCATTAGGTCGAAACAATCCATCTCTCCCAATAGACCTGGTCCACTTTTGATAAAAGGTGAAGTTGCCATTCGATGGGCGAGCGTATTTACGGAACCAGTTGGCAATGGAGGCGCCTCCGGTGGATGGGATGTGGAAGAAGAATACAACGCCGCAGGAGTAGGGTGTAGGACCTCGGGGGTGTGTTGCTGCGGTTGGAAGGAGTTTGGTGGCGGCGGTGCCTGGAGGAGGTCTATTGTGATGATTCATGTAATGTGACGGTGAAGCTAGTTGGCTTGCGCTACTGCTACTGCTACTGCTGCGTTGTGGACGTTCCAGTATTGGATAGTCAAGATAGGCAGTCTCCTCATCAGACAGTGACCTTGACGATTTTGATAGTGAGCTGTGCATAGTTGCAACATTGAAGAGAAGCGATGGAATGAAGAGGAGGAAGATGACCATTCTTGGTATGGATTTGTTCCTCCGATTGTGATTGTCGGACATGACGGCTGGTAGTTGATGACTGCCACTCATGATGGCCCTTTATTGATGGATGGAACGGCAACGTCGACTGCGTGGATAAGAAATGGTGATACTACGATACTCAGTATGGTAGTACCAACAAGCATAGGCAGATAAGTAGGTATGTAGCTAAGTAGAAAGAAGGCGTGCGTTGAGTGATGTCTCAACGGTTGAGTGGTACCAGGTACCAGTATCCTTCGAGTAAATTTTTTCATCCTTTCGCTCTTACCAATAAGTACCATAGTATGGTACTTAGAATGGACATGACAACTACTCATGTGGCAATTATTTCATTATTAAGCTATTACTTTTAACACATGCTAGCACCAAAATGTAGATTGCATCGCTTCCCATGTTCGGTGCCAGCAATTAGTACAACATTTGTTCCATGCTTCAGCCGCATGAAAGGATATAGTAATAGATGCTTGTGAGCAACTTCGATTGGCATTGTTGATGCCTTCGAAAATCCAGACATCCACCAGAAATTATCATACGGTTCAAATATTGTCATCGGTTTGAATCCCCCGGCATCACAGCAAGACATGTTGTTTGAGTCGACTTCATACACATGCTCAAAAGCTTCGACTGCGGGTATGATACTCGACGTGTCATTCGCAACTTCCAGTCCCTTGAAGTCACTACCATGAGGAATTGGCTGTAACCTATACGGAGCTAAGACATATCCCTGCTCCAATGCTTCCCCCAGCGCATCAAGGGAAGATGAACGAGTAGCAAGGAGAGTGTCAGGCTCAGTCAAAAATATATACTTCCACCTGCTGTCGACAACCTGTGTTGCTTTGGCTTTTCGAATCATAGTTGAAGTTTCTCCAAGCCAACAACCCATGTCCTCGTTGGCATTCCCAAGAAAGACATGACGTAGCTTTTTCAGGGCAGACTTCGGGATGTTGAATTCGTGATATTCGTCGTTTGTCTTTTCATTCATGGCAAGACAAAAAGAGAGTTCTGTACTGCTGTCCAGCTGAAATTGGTTTTTCACCATATCAAAAGCTTCTTCTACGAGCTCTTCTTCCTCCGGCAATCTTCCAGAAACGACAATTCTTCCCATACCCACTGAGACATGTGATGCTATTGTTGCTGCCAACGACCACTTCGTTAGTTCGGTCTGATCATATGGCTGGTAAGCAATCACTACGAGCGTTTGTTGTGGGACATCTGTGCTACGGCCATGACCAACTAATCTTCGTCTTGATGTAGTGTAATTCGTCAAGATTTGAATGACTCTATCAAGTGCTGAGTCGTTGTGTTCAACCAGCTTCCACCATTTACTCATATGTTCGACAGAAAAATCTAACCAATCCTTTGTCATTTTAATTCTGTCGATATTGGCGTTAAACATTTCAAAAGAAGCACCTTCCGGGGAGGGGGACACAATTTCGACGTCTTTGTATTGAAGAAAGCTTGAGAGGGGTGCCCACCAGCTTGCTGAGAATGCTTCATTTATATGCTCCACCATCATGTACTGAACTTGCGCTCTGTCGTTGTTTGAAGGGGAGAGATGTGACCCTTTGACATTTGGAAGGAGTTTGGTGGCGGCGGTGCCTGGAGGAGGTCTACTGTGATGATTCATGTAATGTGACGGTGAAGCTAGTTGGC
This sequence comes from Skeletonema menzelii, assembly GCA_036940005.1. Lineage (NCBI taxonomy): Eukaryota > Bacillariophyta > Thalassiosirophyceae > Thalassiosirales > Thalassiosiraceae > Skeletonema > Skeletonema menzelii. The sequence goes on from JALLBH010000637.1 coordinate 9,483, forward strand.
TTGCGCTACTGCTACTGCTACTGCTGCGTTGTGGACGTTCCAGTATTGGATAGTCAAGATAGGCAGTCTCCTCATCAGACAGTGACCTTGACGATTTTGATAGTGAGCTGTGCATAGTTGCAACATTGAAGAGAAGCGATGGAATGAAGAGGAGGAAGATGACCATTCTTGGTATGGATTTGTTCCTCCGACCGAGTGGTGATTGTTGGCTGCTACTCATGATGGCTCTTTATTGATGGAATGACAATGTTGACTGCGTCGATATGTACAAAGGGTTGGCAGGCAGATTATGTAGCTACAAGTACACCATAAGTGCGTTGAGTGAGTCTCGCTCAACGGAAATAAGTACCATAGTACATTGTACATTCAGCGCACCTCAAATAATCACACGAACTTCTCACTCTCCATGCTACAACAACTAACTACCTTGCTACTTGTTCTCCATCATCATCTTATGAGAGCTTATTTAGCTCTGCATATATTTACTTAGTAGACTCATATCAGCATCATGTACTTCGTATTTGTTCTCCTGATAGTGGTTGCCACTGGTTGGCTGTCTCAGGACAGTCCTTTCATCTCTGGATCTCGGAGAATTGGAGCCAATATTCGTATGGCTCGGAGAATTGGAGCCAATATTCGTATGGTTATAGTCTCGGCCGTATTTTTCTTCCTCGGTCTTCAATTCAGTCTTCTTACAAGACTATTTCAAACGGATTGTGATGGAAGCAGGTTGACCGACCATGTTGCTACTGAGTACAGCAAGGCATGGGCTCCAGATGAAATAGGAAAATTTATGGCACGCCAATACCAAGAGGAAATTAGGAGACCTTCCTATCTCAGAGCCAGAGAGGAAGAGAGCAGAGAGGGCCATATGAAGGAAGATTCTTCATTCTGTCATCGCTGGGATCCATCCGTTGCAAACAATCGGAGCCTGCAACCGTTTGACGTCTGGCTAACTCACCATCCCACTTGGGTGGTGTCTAATGAAACCGATGAAAAATTCTGTGTCGAACCAGGTAACAAACACGATCACCCTCACATTCGTCGTCAGTTGCAGTTCTATTCCAATCAATTTCATTCCTCGTGTGACCGTGTCCACATTCGCACTATGTGAGTGTTCATTTTCACCCAACATTGTCCATATCCGATTGGTACGGCCTCCTCATATTTTGTTTCTTCTCTTTTATCAACCCGATAAACAGGTATAGCTCTGGCTGGGGTGCTGATTTCTCCAACATTCAAGCAGGATTGGTGTATGCTTTGAACAATCGCATTCCTCTTATAATGCAAGATTCTGGTCAACCGTGGCACTATACCGCAAACAAGAATGATTCAAGTGCGCTGACTTGCGATGAGGGGGATACAACGTGTTACTTCTTACCCTACCATGATTGCAAGACGTCATCTCAAAAGTACTGGGAAGGGCAAAAAGAAATAGGAAAGGCTGAACTTGTCGTCAATGGCGACCTGCTCGATGAATCTGACATTGGTCAAGAACTTGGACAAGAAGCCTACCAGTTCATGACACGTAAGATGCTCTGGTTTCGTCGTGCAGTGTTTGACTACAAGCAAACCTTCAAAAAAGCAAATAATATCGCTGCCGATTCAGATTGTACAGTCTTTCACGTCCGTCGTGGAGATGTTGTTTTGCACCCTGGTGGATATGCAAGAAGATACTTTCCTGTAGCCGAATATGTGAAACATATGAACTCATCAAAACTGTCCAATCCCAATCACTACATTTTCCTCTTGACGGATGATGCTGGAGCCATCAATGAAGCTCATGAGTTCTTCCCAGATATGAATATTAAACATTTTGATAGACCCCGGCACAAAGGAAGTAATAAGGGTACAGTTTGGGAGAATCAGACACCATCACGGGATCCAGCTTTAGAAGTGATCTTAATGGTAGCAACATTTGAGTTGGTGCAAGAGTGTTCTTCCATTGTATGGAGCGCATCCAACTTTGCGAATTACATGTACAATCAGGTGAGTGAAGAAGAAGAAATTTTTTTTCATCTTCTGGTGAGCAGAACCAAATTCAAATCTCTCATTTATTGATCCATTATTTCCATGCTCCTCTACTCTTCACTCCAGATGTTACTTGTCAATCCTAGAGTGGAAAGTTATCGAGTAGACGATGATGGTACACCCATCTACTCCTCAGCCTACAACAATACTGAGTCTGATCTTGAAAACTATCTGAATGAACTGAGAAGGAATATTAGTAGCGGTATCAGTATTATTTGATGATGATGGTCAAGTCATACAGAAGTGTCGCTGATTTTGCAGGATATGGAGAGAGTGGATGGATACTTACAGCTTTGTTTGGAGCAACATGCCAATACTTGTACGAACTCATTGGAAGACCTGAAAGAACTACGATACCACCTAATGATAATGCTGGAGAGAGAGTAACTGGCTGCTTCATCTTCCCCCAAGCTCGCAGCTAAGTAAGTAGAGAGAGCTGGAGTCTTGTTGGCGGAAAATAAACGTAAAAAGAAGTGTCCACCCCATCTGTTTTGTGGTTCCTTCTCTGAATATTCAAGTGGTATATATTATATATGTAATACATGGCATAATTAAATTTATATGGGGGTACGTCTCCGCCAGCTCAATAGAACGTCAAGTTTCATTGGGATATACACTTTTCTACCGCCCGCAGAATCAAAATTTGAAAATTCAAATTTGCAACTTGGCGTTTGCCGTTATTGTAACGTACGTTATTTAGTTGCAACAGTACCTACTATTACCTACTACTACTACTACTACGAACGAGGCGGTAGTCGATAGATGATGGCACCATTGTCATTCACTAAAACAATATATATAGAAGCCTGATAGCAGCAGCGGCACTGAATTACATTTTAGTATATAGCAGCATCTCCTCACCCAAGTCAAAATAATAATGTCATCCAAACGAACAATAACCCACAATAATAAGGGCGACATCATCATCAATAACACCTCCTTCACCACTGACGAGGATGATAATAGTAGTAGTAGTACCCCTCTTTCAAATCAATCATCATTGCCAATAATTGAAATCACCACATCGAAAAAGGCAGCTACTACCGAATATTATGAGCAATTATTACAACTCTCTTTGACTATTTTCTCACTATTGGAGAAATTTGTTCCTGCCTTGCAACGACGGCTTTCCCCCTCGAAGATGAAGAATGAATGTAGTAGTAGTGAAGAGTTACGACGAGGGCTTGATATTCCATCTGGTGACAATTATTATTACTCATCAACAACAATTGACTTAAATGACACTCACGAATTAGACACCACTACTATTAAGAGTGGTGGTGATGATGGAATGTTATTGGTAGATGTAGAATCTCAATCATTTGACAACAATACTCCTCCATATTATTATGATTCTACAGTAGTGGAACAAATAATGAATACGACGCCAAAAGTGAATAATTTGAAGACTACCGGGTTGGATGAGTTTGATGCTGCAGCAGCAGCTGATTGTGATGATGATGGTAGGGATTGTGCTGCGAAAAGGTTTTATAGTGGCTACTACCACCATCAATCACATCATCAACAACAATCGCATCAGCAACAACAACAAAGAAAGGAATCAACCTTCTCAAACAACGAATATCTACCACAAAGTGCAGCACGACTATTGAATANAACAACAAAGAAAGGAATCAACCTTCTCAAACAACGAATATCTACCACAAAGTGCAGCACGACTATTGAATACATTGCAACATACCAATTTTGATCGGGGGGCAGAAGAGATTTTATTATCCATTTTGAAAAGTGGGAGTGGTAGTTTCGATGGTAGTAGTAGCTTTAGTTTTGATGGGGATGATAATGGAGGAATGGAGTTGGGAGATGATGGAACCACCTTGATGAAGAATGGTCATGGTGTGAATGATGACGGTGGTGATGATGGTGATGGTGGTAAAGCTGGTGTCAATACTGCAAAGAAGCAACCTTCTACCTTAACCAATGATGATCAAGATACCACCATTACGACCAGTCGCAACTCGTTTGAAAGTAGCAGTAGTCAACACCTCCACCACCACCACCACCAACAATACAACTATCATGATAACGACGACGACAACAATGATGATGAGTTTGAAGATGACAATAGTATATCCGGAGATATGGCACGACTTTCCAAATCAATCGCACATTTGCAACGTGATTTGGATAATATTGACATGTCCCAGTTTGATTTTGATGGGATGCTGGATGGGATGGACGATGATCAACACCACCACCAACAACATGATGTGTTAGATGGTAGTGGTGGTAGTAGAGGGAACAGATGGAAACGCTGGATTCGAAATTGGTTATTGTCACATGGCATTGTCAATGATGAAAAGGTGGTGAATCACTTGTTACTCTCCGACAACAACAACAACGACAATGGGGATGATGATGGATCAAACATTACTCCAGGAAGAGGAGGATTTACAATATTTGATTTTGAACGAGATTATATGTTGGTATTGACATTGTTATTGGTATTCTTTGTGTTGTTACGGAATCGATTTCATAGTTTGAATGAGTTGTTGTTGTTGGAGGAGGATGATAATCAGGAGTTGTTGGGGGAGTTATTTGGTAGAAATGATTGGTAATATGACCATTTTATTGATGTTTTTGTTTGTGTGCTCTGGAGTGAATGAAACGAAATTTTTTATATAGTATAGAATAGAATCTTATTTGGCAACCTAATCCTATTCACTCGGTCATCTATCTCTAGAGAGAGAAATAGAAGTAACGATCTCATGATGATGCAATGCAACCTGAAGAGGCAATATTGTATCCTCTTCTATTCACCTTTCTCCCTACACTCATACACCAATTGCAAGTCTGGAAGCCACACTTGTGCATCCCCAGAGATACAAACTATCTCCTCCTTACTCCCATCATGATGAGTATTGTTCTCATTAGTATTAGTACTTCTTGTGGCACTGTTGTCAACCTCCTTTTGCACAGCGTCACTTATCTTGATTACACTTGTATCACATGTACATAGCACTCCACCTCCACCTCCACCACCATTACCTCCTCGACCCTTGCGATTGATCTGTCGTAATTTTGTCACCACCACCCTCCCCACCACATTGTCATTGACATATACAACATTGTGAAATTTGAGTGATTGATGTCGATAAATTGCACCTGGGATGAGATTACCAAATATATTGGAGAAGAGTGAGGAGAGGAGTATCCCGTGTACTATTGGTGGTTTGTGTTGAGAAGATGATGATGATGATGACGAAGAAGTAGTAGACTCTTGCAGAATTGCAGTTTGTTCTGTCGGTGATGGTGGAAAATGAACTGGATTCATATCCCCAGAGAGTCTACCAAAGAGATTGATATCTTCTTGGGTGAATTTGCGATGTACTTTGGCATATTGACCCATTTTTAATCCCTTGCCGTGCAAGGGTATCGTTCCTTGAATCACGGATAATGATGAAGGATATTCTGTGCTTTCGGTATGTGAATTTGTAGCAAAGGTGCGGATTGATTCATGATGTTGCAGCGAGTTTTTGCGTGACGATGATGGATGTTTCATGAATGTTGTAAGATCTGAATAAGTGCTGTCTTGTATTACAACAGCTGCCGACGGTAGAGAAATTATTTGACCACATCGAAGGCGCTGATGCTTCAAGAGATTGCGAAATACCATCATCATCATGTTGTTGACATCATGTGCACATCTTCTCATGATGATTTCTCGCTCTATTATTTTTCTGTTGTGTAGTGACGATCAATGGCTAGTCTCTTCTGTATGGATTGTCGCCAATAATTCCAATTATATCATAATATTTCCCTCCTCTCTGTCTCTGTCTATCTCTCTGTTCAAGCATTTCCGCTGACATTGCCTCCGCCGCCT
>JALLBH010000638.1:0-14819 GCA_036940005.1 Skeletonema menzelii
TGTGACCTACTGTGACCTACTGTATGTGACACGAGAAAAGGTTGCGTGATCGATGGCGACACTGTAACGAGTCACGAACAGCGAACAGAATCCGTCCCAACCAACCACCAACAACAAGAGCTCGGTGATCGGTACGATACGATAGATAACTGTGAAACACCGACACCGAAGACAACGTATTATATCTAACTGCTCTGTCGTTTATTTGGGAGGCGTTGCTGTTGAGGACTGAAGGGCGCCAATGATCTCGAGCTAGGGAGGGAGGGAGAGAGAGGTTCGAAGTACAATATCCAGCCTTGAGAAAAAATGTCGTTCCGTATCCGAATAAAGCAAGAGGAAGAACCAGAGATGCTGTCCGACGATATTCTTTCAATTGTCGCCACAGATTCTGAAACGGATGATAATATTTGCATCAAGAACCTCCAGCCACTTATGCCCCACGTTGCAAAAGATTCGAAATTTCCAGTTGGCTGCCAAGTGTGGTACGACGCAAGAAAGTCGAGAGCGTCAAAGGTCCTTCGAGCAAAGAGTGGACGTGTTGTGGTTGTGTATTTCGACTTTCAGAGTATGCAGTATATTTACAGAGTCAAATCATCGGCTGATTGTGAACGTACTGTGTACCAAGACCGGCTTATGTTTGGAATTAATTGCCCGGTAACAGTTCAAAATCTTGACACAAATGAAGAAGAGGATGGTGTTATTGTTTTGCCAAAGCTAGATGTAGGGAAAGATGGGAAGCAACAAATTTCATATGCTGTACAATTTGAGAAGGGTAGACATGTCTCTGTTGAATTTCTTGTAGCTGCTGATCGTATAAAATATAGAGAGGTCGAAGACAATGAACTAGTGGGCATGAATGATGGTATCGAAGATAAAAAAGAAACAAATATTACGCAAGAAGATGACGCAGAAATGAAAGCGTCAAAAGTAGATACAAATCTTCAAGAGAAGTCAGCAGCATCGATGATGAATGAGGGGGGAAAATTGCCTCAGACTCCTTCTACATCCACTGCGGCAGATGAATGTAAAATTGCTGTAAGCGTAGGGGAAGCCGGGATATCTTTGGGGCAGTCTGCTACGAGCAAGGGAACAAATGATAATGTGGTTCGAAACGTTGCTTCAGATGAATATGCTAAATTGGCTGACATGCGTGTGCAACAATATCAGCGAACAGTGGATGGGGGATTACAGTCCAAAAGAGACGCAGGCATTGCAGCAACAGCTACTCCCTCAACTCGGATAAACCAGAACAAGGAATTCGAATCGAGCCCCCTTGATACTGGTCGCTGGGTGCCACCGTCACCAGAGAAAACTCCGCAGGGGAAAGGGGGAGTTGCATCGTCTCTGGAGCGCAAAAGGAGCTTTGGGTCGGAAGCAAGTGAGCGCCCAAACAAAATGACCAAGACTGAGTTGTTGACATGCGCCCTTACTATTCCGAAGTGGGTGTATGATATTAAGGGGGGGAATCAGCTATTTTGTAAGTGGTTGCTTTTGTATTCCTTTGCTTTGCAGATTATTATTCAGCTCACACCTGCATAATCTAGTCCATCTAATTGGGGTCAACCGGGTCAAACCTGAAGAGAATGGTCATAAAACAAAGCGGATTGAGTCAATGACTGGTTGCAAAATTCGTATTTCAAGCAAGCATCATCCGTTGATAATCAATATCACGTCAACTTTGCCTCGCAATGTAGCGCAGGGTATTAGTATGATAGAAGAGTCTCTGACGGAGTTTGTATCTGATGAAAACTCTGAAAAGAAAATGTTGTATGAGTTGCTCTCAACCGCGGAAGGATCGTTCAATGTCAAAAGAAATGATGATTGCAGAATGATTTCTAGAGGCAAAGAATGGTGGGCCCTATTTGAGCTGCCATACCACAAAGGTCATGGGCAGTATCATGGGAAATTCTTGATACATTCACAGTCACAGATGCCTGGAGATTGCAAACTTGAGCTGTTTGGTGACACCTTCGGGGTATCACTAGAGCATGCTTCGCCGTTTGTGCTCATTCGTGGCACGAAGCATAAGGACGTCAAAGATGCAGTTTCCATTGTCAGGGATAAGATGAGAAAGCACCAAAATAGAAGGCCAGGAGCAGCATGCAATTGCACTCCGAAGTGGTGAGCGATTCGAAATACTCTGTGGATGGAGGCGCTTCCAAAGTGCTGAATACATCGCATAATCTCACATTAACAACTCCGTTAACACATTATCTACTATGAACTTATCTCATCGTACGAAGAAAGAACTATCGTATCTATTCCCATGAGAGTTTGTTCACGTCGCAACATCACTTCCTTCTTCCTTCCTGGCATAAATGAAAATCGCATCCGCTGTACTGTCGCGTATTCGACTGATAGATCACTCCAAACGCCTCAACTGTCAACTCGTTTTTGGCGAAGAACGGGCCGGGCGTGTGCTGTGCGTTGATTCTGAACTCCGCTTTGCGTTGCACTTAGAGGTTCTACTTTCTAAGTTGCAGCTAGAGTACTCCTGCAGTCTGTGATTCTTCTGTCATCTTCATTCTTCATCCAATAACAGTAAGGCGCAAGAGGCCAGAGGAAACATCATAGAGAGTTAGTATCTTAATTTGATCTTGTTATTGAAATGGCAGCTCCAGTACAAGTGAAATACGAGCACGTCGGTGATGTGTTCTGTGCTGACACTGATTCAGAAGACGCCGACATTGATATTGACAAACTCCAGCCACTTGCGTTCAAGTTTGCATCTTCGTCAAAATTTCCTATCGGTTGCAAAGTATGGTATAATCTCCGGACCTCACCTGAAACGGGTCATATGCAAGCAAAGAGCGCACAAGTTGTAGAAGTGTCTATCCACGTTGAAAATTTGAGGCGGGTGTGTAAGGTGAAACCTGAGGCACCAGAAGAGCACATGACGTCTTTCTACGAAGACCAGCTCGTCTACGCCATAAGTTGTCCAGTAAGAATTACGAAAACGGGGCGAGACGAAGCATTTGATGGCGTTGTAGTTTACCTAGAGCGTAAAGGGGGCAACGATGGCCGACGCCAAGTCACCTATGCTGTTCAATACTCGGAAGATAATTACATTAAAATCGAACCGGGGGTTGCTGCCGAACGCATCAAATTTAGGGCGGATGATTGCGGCGTAGGAGTTGATGGGAAAGACAGCAAAAGCAGCACTACTACGCAAGATGGAACAACTTGTACGCATGAAGGAGATACAGATAAAGAAGAGAAGGAGGAAGAAGTCTCGGTACAGAGCTCTTCTACCAAATCACTCGCTCCTGTAAAGTGCGATGATCACAACGCCAACAATCAGTCGAACTCTCTTGACATTACCAATCCAAGATGGGCACCTCCGTCACCATCGCAACGAAAAAGAAGCTCTGGGTCCGGACCTGATGTGTCATACCGTCCAACCAAAGTAGCAAAGAGAGAGATCAAAAGCGGTGAAAAGAGCGAGGGCGAGAGAGAGGCAAGCAACGACAAGGCAGAAAACACAGTCTCTCTGCGGCGCACACTTGCCATTCCTCTGTGGTGGAAGAATCAGTGTGGACCAGAAAAGCGTCAACAGTTATCCAGTAAGTCGTTTTATCTTTGGAATGATCACAATCGCAGTCCAATGGCACTCATTCTTTACTCTTGTCACAGCTCTCCTCAACGGCAAAGCCAAATTAATTAAGTCATCAACAAACTGCTTGATCGGAGTTCATGGGAACAATCCCAATGAAAAGATGAGGATCACGATAGAGTCTTGTTGCAGGGACTCCAAGTCGAAGCAGAATAGTATCAGACATGCCACTTATATTGTAGAGAAAACTCTCATTGAATTTCTGGCTGACGAGAGGTCAAAGATGAGACTTTTATTCGACTTGGCTTGGTCTGACCCAAGTCAATTGATTCACCGTGACAGCACCTGTGGACCGTCACTGTTGCAGAAAGAAATCTTTAGCAGTCAAGGATCCAAATCCAAAAAATGGTGGTATCTACGTGAATTGCCATGTGGGCGGGGTATGCACCCGGATGACTTTACTTCACTTAGATCGAAACTTCCAAAAGGAAGCGATTGCAATATTGAAGCGTTTGAACGCAGTGCCAAAGTGTTGCGGGAGGCACCTTATGTGCTTGTAAGTGGCACGAAAAAACTTGATGTAAAGAATGCTGCATTAATGGTCGAAGATGCTGTACAGAGTATCCAAGGATTTAGGCCGTCCCGGTGAGCTGTTGCCGAAAAGATTACATGAAAAGGATAAAAGAGCGCGAATCGTGTGAACTTCTTGAAATAAATCTCGTCAACCAAGAGGATAAATATTAGAAGGGTTACTTTGAATCAATGAAACAGCATTCAGAGAGGTAATATCTGCTAATTCATCTGCTCGTGATGTCGGGCACCTGTAAAAGAGCTTTCTTGAGAGCTTGTGTGTGTCGCAACATCACCACATCCGCTCCATCACTCACCAACTCTAAATAATAGAGGAGTATTCTATTATTACTCTATCTATCATGCTACAAAACGGAAAACATAATCGGTATCATGCTACCCTGATCTGCCTAAACCGAACTGTGCTAGCTTAGAGACGATCTTGTTGAGTCTGTTTTTTCGCCCGAGTATGGGAAGCTTGATGATCACACTTTCGTTCGGCGTAAAAGATGACGATTTCGCTTGTGTTGACGAGTTTCTTGCTGTGAACAGCTGTGAATAAGTATTTCCGTGAGTGGTCTGTCCAACAGGGACGGCCGCCACGTCAGGTATCTAAATAGGTGGTGAGGGTCTGCGAGGCGATACCATAGCAAGATGCCTTAGCTTGCAATATGGTACGTGATAAACAGAACCGACATCTGTTGTGTTGAAACAAGTAAACGATGTCGTCCGACATCCAAGTTAAAGATGAACCAGTGTCGGAGGACGTCTTTAATGCAGAAACGGACTCAGAGACTGAAGAAGACATCGAAGTTGATAAGCTCCAACCTCTGGCTCCGAAATTTGCCTCGTTGACAAAATTCCCTATTGGATGTAAGGTCTGGTACGATTTGTGTAAGTCTACAGAGCCAACGAAGTGTCTTAAGGCTAAGAGTGCTTACATTGAAGAAGCCTACATTCACTTTGAAAATAATAGAAAAGCTTACAGAGTCAAGTCCGAAATAACTGAGTCCGAATCCACTCTCTATGAAGACAGACTCGTCTATGGAGCTAATTGCCCGGTAACAGTTTCATGTCCTGATACAAATGAAGCGAGAAATGGTGTGATCATTTGCCCCAAGCTAGATAAGGGTGGTGACGGTGACGGGAAACGAAGGGTTTCTTATGCTGTTCAATTTTGGCAAGGTAAAAAGGTCTCAGTTGAATTTGGTGTAGCAGCTGAAGATGTCAAATATAGGATGGAAGTAAAAGCAAGTGTCGATGCTGGTGCAAAGGGAGCAGGTAGTTCCGTTGTAGCAAAAAGGAATACAGAACAAGAATCGTGTTATACCAACGAGGACATTAGAATCGGAGAATTTACAACTAAGAATACAGGTGGAATACTGTCCGCAGAAGCGCTTCAACTTCAATTACCTGGGAAGACAGTTGAAGAAGAAGTGGAGGTGGAGGAAGGAGAAGTAGTGGAGAATAAGGTACGACAGGATAATGTTTCAAATGCAAATGAAATACTCGAACATGGGATTGAGAATGCGTCAGTAACTGAAGATAATGAACGTCCGAAAAAAGTAGCCAAGACAACAAACAACGAGAAAGAGTACACATGTGTACTCAGAATTCCTTCATGGTTCGAAGAAAGACGTGGGTTGTTTCGTAAGTGCTTGTGCTAGTATGATTTCGTTCTTATTCTCGTCATTTCTCATGCCTATTTTGCTGAAGGTCATATTCTTGGAGTCGATGGAAACGACATGGGGCATAAAACCAGACATATTAAATCTACGACTGCATGTTCGGTTCGAATTTTTGGACATGATGGTGCAAAACCTATGACGATTAAAATACACTATTCCCCCTCCACCTCCGCCATTATTGATGTCACACAAACTCGTCCTCATACCAATGTGGCAAAGGCAGTTGAAATGGTTGAAGAATCCATCCTGGAATTTCTTGTTGATAGAGACACCAAGATGAAAATGCTTTACGAGTTGGCTGCAAAAGCTTCGGGTTCGTGTAAATTGTTCCCCTGCGACCAGGGGTTTGTACGGAGAAGTTACGATGGAGAAAAAAAATGGTGTCGTGTGCTTGACTTTCCGTACAAATGGCGAAAGGGGTCCGGTTATGATCATGAGAAGTGGTTACATCACTTGAAGACGTTGCAAAGAAGCGATTGCAAGATCGAGGTGTTTGATGATTCCTCCAGAACAGCTCCTTATGTGCTCATTACTGGAGCTAAAAAGAAAGACATGCAAGATGTAGCTGCGAAGATATCTACGCGGCGAGGAAACGTCAAAATACCTTGCACAACTGCAGAGGCATAAGTGCTGAGCTGAAGTTACGACATCATGACTGCACTATTTAGGTCCCGACAACTTCGTGTGCTGACTACAACATGGGATGAAAATTATAAGAGTTACATAGAGCGAAACAACATCATCCTCCCACAAACTCTGAAATACTTTCATGGATTTTCAAGCCTAGCACTTCTCTATGTCTTCCTCCATATTAGCAATCACTCCACAAATCTGACCCAAAACATCTCTTGAAGACATTGCCCTCCTCTTGTTCTCGAAAGCAAGCTTGGTAGCTCTCTTCACAGTACAACATGCTGCCCAGACAGCAAATTCACGTTGCTGCTTCAGACTTTGCAATTCACCCTTACCACCTCCGTCTAGAATTGTATACCAAGCCATGTAAGCTGAGATTGTGCCTGTCAATACATCCCCAATACCACCACTCCGTTTCAGACCACCTTCTTCGTCACATTGCATTCCAAAATCTCCTCTCGATATTGCATCAACATGTCCCTTTGCCACAATAATATTTTTGTTATCATTCTCATCTCCAAAAGCAGAGAGCGATGGCAATCGTTTCATCTCCATCACATTTGGCGTCATTACACATCTTTCATACTCTAACAACTCTTTGTATAACTCTCGATAGTCCCCTAAACTCAGCATGAACAACACATCGGCATCCAATATCAATGTCAAATTCGATTCCATACCCCGCTGTAACACTTGCTGTACTACCTTAAACACCAATGGATGCCTCCCCAACCCCGGCCCAACACAAAGTGCATGCAATGTTGGAAACATCGATACAACATCTTGGACTGAATTGAGAATGATCCCCATTTGACGCTCTTGCAGCTCCTGCAATGACTCTTGCAACTGCTTCACTTTTTCTAATTTGTTGACAATTTCATCCATCTTTTTGGCATCATCAACATTCTTTAGCAGTTCATTCTGTATCAATTCATTGTGTGAATCGTTGTGTTCGAGAAGAAGTTTGTCCAACGAAATATTACTTGTTGTGTCATCACCCGAATCATAGGTGTCCACTGTAATCAAGTTATTCTTGTGTTTATACTTTTCCAATTCTTGCAGCAATGCTTCCTCTTCTTCTAGCAATGCATCAAACTGTTCTATCGAATAGATTCCCTGGACCATTAACTCGGGACTGTAGCATTTGATTGGAACCGAGGCCTCAGTGGCACAGAAAATTGTGGCAAGATCGACACCGCAGTTCAGTGCTGCTTGGGCAGCATAGTAGGGGGCACCGGTATATTTGTCAGAACCGCCTAGGATGGCTATGCGGCCGTGAGAACCTTTGTGTGAGCTGGAGGAAAGTGGGGGGAAGAGATACTTAGGGCCGTAATTTGGATTTTGATGTGTAAAGACGTCTGCCCATTTTGTAGCGGGTAGTTGATCTATCATACTGGCTGCTTCTGCTATGTTGCTATTATTGCTACTACGTGCTGTTGAAATTTGCTTGTATGATTCGAAGGAGGCTGCTCTGGAGCTGTGCCTATGATGTGAAGGCGAGTTTTCGAAGACAGCAGAAGATTGCGGCGGTTGAGGTGAAAGGCAAAACGCCGTAGTTCGACCGATCAAGAAAAGCCAACCAAGCGCTATTTTTTGTCTCGATAATAGCGGTACTTTCGGATGCATGTGTCGGCGAAGGCTGTTGACCGCATAGGAGAGAGCCAGCGTCATGGTCGACATCTACGTATCTTTGAAGTGACGAATGTCGAAAAGAAGTTCGGAGATACTTCCCGCAAAAAGTCACCTTTGGCGCAAAAATATCTTTAACATCCATGACATAAAGGCACGCATGAATGGCGTCGACAGAACAGATAAGGGTAGCAGGCGGACAGCAGCAGCTCCCAGGATGACAGTCCAAGAGAACTCTCCTACGACGCTGAATGTAGTCTCTGATATTTTGTCGCAAGCTCCGTCGATAACGGCGTGTTATCTGCGACCTCATCCGGCGTGTTGTCTCTTCGTATCTTGGAATGGATGTATTGTGCTCGTTTATGATAGCTTTCCACCGCCACTTGTACAGGCGAAGACTAGGATCGAGAATAATGATACTAGATTGCATCTAAAAGTGGAAAACTTTGGAAGCAAATGGCCAAAAACGACTCTGGGTGCTGTGCTGGATGGTGCAGATGAACTCTTGCCAGAACAATTTGTAACGTTGAAGAGAATTTGTACCAAGTATTCCAAGCAAATGAGAGACGCACCGGTATCATCCGACAATATTTTATTGAGGAGTGAAATCAAAGTAGCTGCATTGTCAATTGTGGAGTATCAGCAACGTGGATTAGAAAGATTATGTAAGCGGATAGATATACCTCTCGACGATTCTACAACAAATTCGCATGATGATGATGTGAAAAAAGATAGTATCAATATCACGCCATCCAAGGAAGAGAATAGTAGGGTGAATAGCGTCATATCCGAATGGAACGATGTGCAAGCATATCTACCAAAAGTTAATGCTCCTGGGTCTCGATTTGGTTCATATCGACAAGACTCTCGTGGGTGTACATGTGTTGCATTTATTGATTCATCCTTGCCAAAGCATCTTCGCTCTCTTCTTTCGGAGTTTAGAGACGCTGTAGATGCAGCATTTCCAGGAAGATATGGATGGATGGATGAGACGTCGTTGCATTGTACGTTGAGATCTCTTGACGGGCCTGCAAAGGTTGTGAAACAAGCGGAAGTGAGAAAATCGGTTTAGAGTATCTCACGAGATCACTCTTTTTTCACATGACCCATATAATTTGCGCTAGAAGATGAAGTTTACCTATGATGCTATTGAAGACCTTTTGCTGGTATACCCTCTTCTGAACATTCTCTCAAATACATACTAATCACCATATCAACACTTATACAGTCCTCAAACTAGAATAATCAGCCAATACATCTCTCATTGTCAACGTCTCATCCCTATCTTCAGGTGTCCACAATATTTCTGCCCCTCGCAAGCAATTATCAGCCTTGGAATCTGCGGCTATACGGCTCAACGCTTCTTCTACATCTCGTATAGAGTTGACTCTCTTTGAAAGTGTTTTACTGGTACTATCTCCATCAATGAGCATTACCAAGGTAACAACTGCAACAGTAGCCTTGGGAGAAAAGTCATTCGCTCGTTTCATTTCACCAGCACTGTAATCAACTCCACCATAATTGCTCACAGTCTCTCTCTGGAACTTGCTCCGTTCTCTGATGGACATATTGTTGAATTCACGTTGTGCCTTGGATTCATCGTTAAAGTTGTATCCCGACGTAGATGCCGCTACAATATCTTCCTTGCGTCTCAATACTTCCAATGCGACTTGAGATGTCAGATTCTGCAACCCGACACGACTGTCGGTCCTTGCTGTGCGAGAGAGACGGCTCAATGTACTAAGGATTGAATTAGGATTGTCTCGATCAGGAACATTCAATGCTACACTTATCTCCACTGCTGATACACCTGATCCAAGCACACTTTGGACATTACTCCCGACTGCACTGCTAATTGAGTCGCCGACAGAGCTGCCAATGTTTCCGAGAGCGGAGAATGCGACAAGTGCAAAGACAGCAAAGATGAGGAATGACCCAAAGCCTGGTCCTCTGGAGACTACGACTCCTCCGGGACTTCCGTAGTAGTAAGGCGAATAGAATGGATTAGAGAAGGGACTGCAAGAAGAAATGAAGTTAGCAAACAGAAGAGTGATTATGAGTTGTGTCATGTTGCGAAAAGAAGTTGACTCACCTGTAGAATGGACTAATACCAGGCGTGACAATCACATTCGGCCTAGAATAATACCCAGACGAGTATCCTCGACTATACCCCCGCGAATATCCACTTGAAGGAGCTGAATATGTCCTACTAGAACTACTTCTAGACGAGCCACCAAATGATCCTCCCATTCTGCCACCACTCTGAACTGCCCATGCATCATTTGCAGAGAGGAATAATGGCAGAAGAAAGATGGCTAGTGTCATGAAGTGGGTAGATAGAAATTGCTTCATGGAGGAGGCAAGATTTTGAACAACTTGTTTGTTTTTGTCTGTGTTCTCGTCGGCATCATTCGCATCATCATTGATGTTGGAAGCACGCAGCATCGTGGCAGTAGCGGCCAATGATCGGTAAGAAGGAGGTACCATCAGATTCAGATTTCTGTTCACTGGAGAGTCAAACAGCTTATTTGGCGGCATCTTGATGTTGTTTCGAACAATAAGCGGAGAGTTCTTGTGAGCAAGCTGGAATGCATGAGAACTCCTCATCGCCGATGTAAGAAGCATCATGGCGACGAGGAATGTTGGCGGCGCAGTAGTAGTACGACGATGAAGAATCATCATGGCTTTTGTAAAATATAGTAGTATAGCTTCTTTAAGCTGTTGGCGTTGCCAATTATGACAATCTCGGGGTGCTCTCACCTCTCGATCTCGTAGGAATGATCATTTTTTCATCAGAAGATTCTGACCGAGTTGACATCTTTCTTCTTGCTACAATACGCGCTCTTGCGTGGCGAAGTGCACGGCTCACTTGCAAAGAAATTGCTCTTTATTTCGGGATCGAACCCAGGACCTTGCAATCCTCATCTCATCAGGATACTTAGATACAACCACCGCCATCGAATCTTTGATATGTAGACAGCATTACTTGGTGTGTGGCTCCCAGCGTGGCGTATCCTTTAATAGTTGGCAACTCGGGAGCGTTGGGAATGAGAATTTGTTGATGAGAGGAATGCCATTGATGCAGTGTTGTAGTATGTTCACAAATTGTTCGGGCAGTTTGCTCTAGGCTACTTGAAGACCTCAGCAATCAGCACCTATTTACGGGATGTTTGTTTCTTTTGTGGCTTGACATTAAGATGATGAGGTTGCATAATATATGCAGTCATTGTGTCTTGATTTTGGACTGGTGAACATCTCGTGTGTGTAGAGGATATGCAATCAAAATGAGCTACTTTGGTCATATATTTATCCAACAGAGCAAAGCAATGTATCACAAAAGACTCAACAAGAAAAGAAAGTGAGCCGTATATAATAGAATGGAGACTTTGACAAGTATTTCCGCATCCAGTAAAAAGCAAAAGGGTTACCCACAAGGGGCTGCAAAGATTGACGTATGGCCCTGAAATTCGACAAACCACTGCTGTCTCTGGAAAAATGCAAGAGACAGTGGTATTTTAGTTTCTCGAAAGGCATTTAAATGCGAATTTTTTAATATCTAAAGTTTTTTAACTCTATGCTCCGTTGACAGTTGACACCTCAAATCAAAAAGAAGGCGGGCCAATCTGGCCAACTGCCATAAAATCCATGACGAAGAGTATCAGGCTGACTTATCGTATCTAACACTCTCCACTCCACCACAATGCTTCCACTACGCCCTTTCTTCCTTCTCCTCACGCTAGTAGCACTCTCCATCGCCCCATCTCACTCACAGCAGCGCAACTACAATCACGACGGCGGCCTATGGGGAGAAGCCAAGCGAGCCGCTTCAACAATCGCTACGCCTGTAGAGAAAGCAGTACAGGAACGATATGATACATTATCAGATAGAGGAAAATTCGTAGCTGGAGCTGCCTTTGGATTTGGCGCTTCTAGATTTGCAGTGAGCAGTGAGTTTCTTTTCGTAGTTGTTACGTGCATAATTGCAGTTATATAATGACATCAGACATGCACGGCTCGTTATTATTAACACTGAATGTATTATATCTCACCACGTTTGTCAATGCTTTTTTTCTATTTCACAGCCACTGTTAATACAGTCAAGACGGTTGGAGCTGCCTACATTGCGTGAGTTTGATTAATCCTCTAGTGATATGAAGTCTAAACTTCATTACGCTCTTATAGCTTACTTATGTGTTCAAATTGATCTAATCTCCGTTGTATGAACTCAATCGCCAACAACACAAAAAATAAACCAACATATATCACAGATTCGAAGCACTAGAATACGCCGGAATA
Source organism: Skeletonema menzelii (assembly GCA_036940005.1). NCBI lineage: Eukaryota > Bacillariophyta > Thalassiosirophyceae > Thalassiosirales > Thalassiosiraceae > Skeletonema > Skeletonema menzelii. The sequence goes on from JALLBH010000638.1 coordinate 12,370, forward strand.
CTTAAAGAAGCTCGATCCACCAAAGAAGGAGATGCAATAATTGCAAAGACGAGAGACTACCTACTACGGACTGCCGACGGTCTGCGGATGGATATTCGAACAAATTTGAATCCTAATGCTCTAAAGGAGAGGATTGATAGAAATATGAAGAGAGATAAGCCTGGTACTACTGGTTTTGGGACTGGTGCGTTTCTTGGGTTCATCCTCTAGAGAGGGGACTGGGTTTGGATTGTTTAGTTGTGGAATTCCGTACGAAATCGATTCGGGCTACTGGCTACTGGAATTCAACACTATCATGCAACCATTCGCTTGGCAATAGTAATTTACTCTTTCTCCAGATGGACAACATCATCTAATCTAGGGCGAATCTTTAAAAGCATTTGATATCCGGCTGCACTACTCCATAGCGATCTTAGTCTTCGCTGTATTCTGTGCAGTGTCCAACGTAAGCCATCACTGAAACTATGTTAGACTTGAGCCGCAGCTCTCTTGCACGGTCCTTTGTGTTCTTTCCAGTTAGATACTTGGCAATCTATGTGAGAATAAAGCAAATAGAGATGATATCATGAGAATAAGAATAATCCAACGAAGAAACAGCAGCCACGAACAGAGGCGAAAGACAATACTCACCCCTACAACAATATGCAACCTTTTTGCAACGTGAGCACCTCATCAGATCATCACGTTCTACTCCACATCCAGCGCAGACGGACAACGATGGCAAGGCCTTTTCAATACTGCTCAGATTGTTGAGACTACTACTCTTGCTGCCAGAAGTTCCTGCATCAAACTCCGATCTCTTACCATCAAGCCATTCAGTTGTAGCCTTGGCGACGGTATTCAAAAGTCCCTTCGGTCCGAACATACAAGATCTTTCAAGCTTTCCCTGAGTAGGGTTGTAGCCCTCAATGACGTAAGTTTTCACGACGCAGCGACCAATTACAAACACCGCCACGTATTGTTGCAAATAGAGTGGTGGATTCATAGACATCATGAACTGCCCCTGCTGATTATTACGCGCCGGTCTCTTCTTGGGCTTGTTGGCGCAAAAGACAAGCTCTTCAATACTATCATCAAGACTCGCCAACTCGGACGCCTTTACCCCTAAAGTTGGCACACCATCAAGCATGCCATTATTGTCATCCATACGAGAGATTTCAATCATATCTTTGCAGAAGTTTTTGGCATCCTCTGCAGTTTTGCACACCCATCGCATATCCCAAACCTCCGAGCAAGTGTTTGTGTCACGTTCCATGTCTCCTTCAGCCTCCCATTTATGTTTACCGAGCAAGATACCATTATGACGTTTCCAGAAAGCATGCTCCCCAAAGAAGCCTCCACTGTTCGGTCCATAGAACTGCATAAGTTGTGATGGAGTCATATTGGCAAATCTATCGACCGAAGTCATACCTGGTGGGAGAGGCTTCGGCGAACCATCGCTCATCGTCACAGGAACTTTTTTATCCATGTAATTACGCGCAATGAAAGTCCGACGAGATTTGGGTTTGCCAATGTTCAACCCCTCCACTTGACATAGATCCGAATGCGTCAAGAAAGCTGGTCTAATTGTGTTGATTTCGGTTGGAGGCGAAACCTGGGAAAAGAATTTGGAGGAGTATTTAGATGAGAAGATTACATCATTCGAACATGATAACATATAAAATGGAGTTGCTTACCACGTCTTTTAGACATTTCATCAAATTCCCTGCAAACTGTTTCTGTTCTGCAGTAGCATTAGGATCAGCCATTTGAATCCTACAATCCTCCAATACAAGTTTAGTCTCTCTCTCAACATCTGGCACCTTGAATGTATTTTTTAGATAGTCAAAGGCAATCATTCGATTTCCCCTGGCATGACACACCATTTCTGGAGTTGAATGAGCTGGGGAAAGATCGATACATGCTGTTGCATCTTCAAATTGTTGCCTACAGTTGGAAATGGTTTCGGGAGTAATACGACCATGGCCCAAATCATACACGATTGCCAAGCAGAGATAATCAGCACGCTTCGAGCGTAGTTTCGACAACACATCCAGAACCTCTCGATTGGTCATACCAGCCTTCAGTAAATCAATCCCAGCAGTGCACTCCTTCAAGCACTGGCGTCCACCCTCAATTTCACCAAGATCTCCGGCTATTACACGGGCTTCAATTGCTTCAACGTTGCGGTGGTGCTGGAATGCTTTATTCCATACAGCGGCTTCCTGGAGTGATCCCATATATTCCTGCGATGATGACGCCATCCTACTACAATATCTATTTTAATATCTATGCAAGCGATTTTATTGATAGTGGTAGCAGTTGCTGCGCGCTACTCACCACACAACACACAACACACTATGCTAGAGATCAATCTGGAAGTAAAAGAATGAAGAAAATCCGGGTCTTTCATTGAAAACAAAAAGTAGCAAAAGAACAACACCAGGGATTCCAACGTGGTCCCCCACCGT
>JALLBH010000639.1:0-14847 GCA_036940005.1 Skeletonema menzelii
GGGGGGGTGTCCCTCCCTGGGCCTCTGCCATTTTATGTCAATTTATTTTAAAAAAAAACGGCAACTTTTCCGCCAACAGACTGGGATTCCCAGTAGCTCTAGCCATACTAAGTAAGTATAACTGACATACATGTACAACATGTTTATATAGTTGTTATGTAGTCTTTTCCTTAGCTCTTCCTGTTAGTATGTATGTCCGGTCGAATTCTATCTCTCGTCTCTCGCCTCGAGGAGAAAAGAGCATGATAGGACACCGTAATTTTGAACCATATCTAGTAACCAAGCCATAACCTCTACACTTTCGGCCGCCTGAGATGATACCAATAATCGATATTGCGCCCCTCGTCAACCTATGCGGTGGCGGCAGTAACACAAGCCAAGCCTCATCGGCCGAGCTAGAAACCGTCATCAAGTCAATTTCAGACGCTTGCGAAAATTATGGATTTTTTGCAACAATCAATCATGGCGTGGACACAGCAATCATCAATGACGCTTGGAATGTATCGAAAGAATTCTTTGATATGGAATCATCTGTAAAACAATCTGTCAAGATGACAGATGATTATCCATATGGATACGAAAATTATGAGTCATTGGGGCGCTCAATTTCGGATGCTGACAATACTACACAACACAGTCTTTCACCAGATTCAAAGGAAACATTTTCTGTGGGTCCATTGAACTCTGCATTGTCCAACATGCCACCTAGAAAGTTTCCGTTAAATGCGTCTTCCAATTTTGCCCCAGCAACAGCACTCTATTACAGTGCAATGGAGAACCTTGCAAAGATCTTATTCCGAGGATTAGCCATGGCGCTAAAACTCGAGGATGCCGATTGGTTCTTGCAGGAAGGTCGTTTCGATGATGGGCATCAGTGCGCTTTGAGAATACTCAATTATCCAGAATTAGAATATGTCCAAAAGGATGCATCTGCAGTGCACATCCGTGCCGGACAACATACTGATTATGGGGCCATGACTATTCTCAAGTCAGGTGGACCTGGTCTACAGCTGCAATTATCCAAAGATAAGGAGTCTTCTACATGGATTGACGTCCCACATTTGGAAGATTCTTTTATAATCAATCTTGGAGACTTGATGCAAAGATGGACAAATGATAAGTGGACAAGTACGTTGCATCGCGTCGTTGCAACTGACAGTAACGCAGATGGAAGAATTCGTGACGGTGACGAGAAATTATTTAAAAGTGCTCGACGACAATCCATTGCTTTCTTTGTGAATATGAATGGAAATACAACTGTTTTGCCACTTGACACATGTGTAGACGAAGCACATCCTTCTAAGTATGCACCAATCAAGGCCAGTGAGCATCTCATTCAGAGACACAATCAGTCAATGATGGCAAAGAATAAGTGAAGAAGGATGAATTATATATCCATCTACAGTATGGTATCATTGTGGCAGAAGTTTCCATCTATACTTCATTTGTTCTGTAAATCAACAACAATCCACTTCTATTTCCTCAAACGAAGCGGAGATTCAAGAGCTACTACTACAAACGATGACACCATTTGATGTTGTACACTGAAGAGGAGTATTTGTAACAATTCTTTATAACTTCTTTATTTGCTAATAGGTACACCTATCATGCCACCAATCTGTTTGCGAAAGACACCGGCCACCAAGTGGCGAATCTCATCGCTTTGTACACGAATGAGTGAACACAAGATGGGAAACAGCGATTCTTTATGCTTGTTGAATTGTTCTTCCTCGAAGTTGGCAATCATATCAAGGATTTGAACGACAACGCCAGCAAAGGATGTACAGTAGAAAGCTACTTGTCCACCTCTTTCACTCACACTTCTCCATACATTTGGATCAATGAGTACACCATCTTTTTCTTCAGACTCCAAGAAATCGGTAAGGACCTCCATGATTCTCTCGAATAGAATAGGTTCAGCGAACGCCGCGGTGTCCCAGCTGCAATCAGCATCTTGCCTTTTCCTGTAGAGCAATGATAACAAGATAATCAATGCGTTGGTAGCACTCGCTTCTTGTGTTAAGAAGAACATCTGACTGCTTCCACGATGACCCAGCCCGCTGTTTGCGCGTTCCATAGCTGCATCGATTTCTTCAACACTGTCGCCCCACTGAGCTAAACATGCCTCCTGAAAGGCATGCGACAAGTCTTCGTCTTTTCTTGCCTTCATTGAGGAAATGCGAGATTGATTTAGTGTGTCCAGCAGGCATGATGCTTCTTCTTCCGAAGTTAAAACAACAAACTGGTCAACAAAAGTAGAAATATACTGCTGCAGGCAGTGGGATGCAATACACCTCGTCTTAAGAGTAGGCATCATCCCGAGGTAATCGCCACCATCACTTTGCTCTCTCTTTTCGAGTGATGCCAATTTTGACTCCACTATGTCGTCGCGAATCTTTTCTTCCAATTCAATGTTTTTCAGCAAGGTATCGCTAAGACTAGTACTCATTTCTTTCAGCCAAGCCTTTCCTTCAGATTGATCGAGTTTAGGAACAGCTTCCAAGACACGACGGAACACTCTACTCCACTCCTTGCACCCTATGCGCACAAGAGCTTCACAGGGTTGCCACTCTTTCACATCGACAATCATCTTGTCTCCATTAAATTCTTCATCGGTGACCTGTTCGCACTGAATCTTTTCCTTTGAGCTTCCAACAGACCAACGCACCAGCTGACTCATGATTGTAGGCCAAAAAACTTCTCTTCCTAATTTTCCCAGCTCAAGGGAGCTTGAAATTATTAGATCACTGAGTAGCCCTATTGCGATGGGAGCGGTTGTTGCTATCCAACTATCAGGGAATGGCTGCATTTGTATCCTCTTGTCAGCACCCGTCTTTTGAAGGGAATAAGCTTTACTCAGGTTTCCGTCACCGCCGTGCCGCAAATCAGCAAAGCTTGCCTCCACTAAAAGCTCTGCTGTCCCGAGGGGTCTAGTTGGCGAACTGTCGCTAGTCTGAGTCATTTCTGCGAATTTCTGGAGACCTTCATCGTCAAAAGGAGGCGGTGATTGAAGTGGCTCACCCAAAAAGTCAAGACTAGAAACAGAGGGAGACTCTGATGATATCTGGGTGACAGGAGACGAATCACCCTCGGCCCCAATCTGTATGGCTGGAAGGAGAACACAATTAAGAATCGTAGACCACTGCGAAGCTGAAAATAGTTTCCCGTGCCGCAGCAAGATTGCTCTCATGGCCATTATGCTTCCTCTCTGTACTAGGCAACCAACACCACCACTGGTACTTGGTGCGGAAGAACACATTCCAGACGCCAGTCCGTCGAGAAGAGATCTCCATATAACCATTTCAAGAGACTCTTCTGGTGATAAACCTTCGTAGGTGTATCCAGGTGCTGTTGGATCACTAGTCTGATAACCTGACACAGGAGGAAGAATCTTCTTGTCAGCTATTAAGTCAGCATAACATGCGGTGTGACAAAGAGCCCTCATGGAAAGACCAATTGGAAGCGGGTTGTCGCTTTGTTTGACCTGGACAAAAGAAAGCGACGCCCTACAAAGCTCAACAAAATCTTCTGCATTCGTGTTTCGTTCAATTTTTTGAGATGCTGTCAAAGAATCGTCGCCATTATCACCTTCAGATTCAGTAGATCCCACGCTTGGTGTTGGGCACAGATCTTCCAAGTGTTCGTCAAGCAGTCGCTGTAAAATTGCCAATCCCAGAGTTTTGATCTTTACACTTTTGTCGCTCGACGATAGCGTCAAGATAGAAAAGAAGATTTTCCATCCACTGCGTAGATTGTGTGCCAAAGAGCGAATGATGTTGTCTACACATCGTAAGATGAGCTCTCGGATATCCTCCCTAGAGCCTGGATTTTTCATGATCACTAAGAATGGCTTGAGGAACAGACGCTGGAAGTTGAAATCTGTCAGCTCTGGTTTTTCCAAAAACTTGAAACTCAGTTGACGCAACGCATCGATGGCAAACATGCTGACCATCGCATTTTCGTGACATCCAACTCGTGCAAAGTGATTACCAACTGTCTCCCATATCGAAGACCATGTCAAACGAGGACGGATGTTCATATTGTAATCAGCAACTTCAACGAGTCGCTGGAGAGAAAAAATTCTCGGGCCTTCAAGTCCATGACCAGATCCTGCAACTTTAGGTAGTGCGGAAGTAGCACCAACTCCACTAATTCCTTTCTTTGTGTCACCAGCAATCTCTGCCTCGGAAACAGCAATGAGCTGCTCAATGAAATCAACGACCCCACGAGCTGATAGATTTACAGTTGATGAAAATACCTTGTCTATGAGGACTTCGTTGACGGCTGCAAGGACAGCTTTGCCGTTGTTTTCTTCCATTTCGCGAGTCGGATCTGAAGTAGACGTCGACTGCGGCGTACTCTCCAAGAACTTGTCTTCTGAATCAAGTCCAGATGCAAACAGATGCAGTCTTCCAAGCTGAGAAATACATTGCAAAATGGGAGACCAACTTTCTCCCAGATTTTCTCCATCAATAATGGCAACGCTCAGCAAAGTTCGTATGCATTCAATGTTTTTACTCTTCATGTGTTTGATAGACCCCAATGTTGTAAACTTGGCAAGCGAATTTACAAACGTGTTTCTCGCAAGGGACATGTCACTGTGAGATGAAAGTCGGATCGAGTATACAAATCCACTGAGACACAGTGCAATGATAGTATCATTCGTTGCAGATTCCAATACTTGCGACAGAGTACCAATAAGAGGGCCCCACGTTACATCAAACATTGGCTTCACGACGTCAGCTGGGGGCACTCTATCCAAACGAGTTGACGGCTCTTGAGAGGTTCTTCTCGATCCTTTCGGGGGGCGCTTTTTGAAGAGCTGTTCTGAAGCTGCCATCATTTCCTCCCTTTCTTTACGGAATTTCTCACGCTTTTTATCTTCGGCGTTAGTTCCAAACAGAGTGGGACCTTCAAACACGAATAAAGAATCGAACATGTCTTTGGTGCTTTCAGATTTCTGCTTCTCGCGGGCTTCGTCGTCTTCCTTTAAGGAGAACGGATTCTCTTTGATTCGATTGAAAATACCTGTGAGATACTCCTCCGGCAAATCTGATCCATCTGCAATCCCTTTATTGTTCCGGAGAAACGATTCTATAGTCATGCGCCTTTCGGGTTTGATGCTTGGATTGTGTAGATCAGTGTTGAGCATGATCACAGAGAAACCTAAAATAAAAGCTGTATCTGCCGACGGAAATACTTCGGGATTTTGTCTTGTGAAACACTCGGCGAATTTCTCCATAATTCTGTCAATCTTTTGAGCTTCTCCTGGCAACCGAAATCCAGATAGGAAGAGTCGAATGCCATCGTCAAACATAAGCCCAGTGAAATCCATTCTATCTACGTAGTGATGGAGAATACGAAGAAAGAAGCCCTTCCCTCCGCTCTCTGGATCTGCGTCGTCAGCTTTCACAAATGCAGCGTCTGGTTCCTTTCCAAGAACTTCACCAATTTGCGTCTTATCTAATGTTTCGCTATTCTCGTGTAGAAACCGAGCCATATCATGGGCGTCAAGCTTCACAAACCCATTGTCAATGAAAAAGTTGAGCCCTGATTTTAAGGACAAGGTGAATTTCACCTTGCCAATCTCAAAATTTTGTTGAGCTGTGCGCTTCTTGTCGAATGCATTGACAATCTCCCCGGCAAATTCAGATGTATCTCGCTCGAGTTGAGCTTCAGACGCGTCGCCTATGATGGGTGTTGACTGACCGGATGTGTCGGGATCCTTGTCAGGGGATATATTCTCGTCGTTCGTTTCTCCATCCATGCTAGCATCAAGCTTAAGATTTTGCCGCAGCAGTGACAAAGATGACGAGCCATCAGACTCAAACGCATCATCTCCACCAGGTAAATTCAGCGCCTTTAAGAATGATCGAAGGATAACAACCAGTACTTCAAGTCCAGTACGACTCAATTCCAACTCCTGATCCGCAACCTTCTTTGTTACCGTGTTTGCATTGGGCTGCGCACAGGTTTTCGCGCTTATTCTCGTGACATGGTACACAATATCTTTGTACAAATTCACTGCGTCAAAATCGCAATCATAGTTGAGGAACAACTGCGTGAGCATTTGAGGATCTGCACACAATGCTCGAAGTGCCTCAAGGACGAGAACTTTCTGCTCAAAAGGTGAATTTGGTGATTCGAGGACACGAAGGAAGATATTCAACACGAAGACTTCAATCTCGGCCTTGAGTTGATTTTTGAACTTCTTCACCAGCAACAGAAATATCTTCAACGATAGATGAGCCACCGCAGTTTGATTTGACATGCAGTTCTTAAGCAAGCTCACGCATAAGTAGCTTTGCACAGCATAAATAAACTTTTCGCCATTTCGAAAAGCATCGCCACAGTGTTCAAACACAGAAAGAATGAGATCAAGACTCAAAATCTTTGAGCTTAGTGCAAGAGGGTCCACCGCTGGTGTTGTAGAGAAGAAGCTTGCTGCCATGGCAGTGCTGCTCGCCCCGAGCGTTGTCACATTAACATTTTCATCACCAGGGAGAGTTTTTGAGCTGAGCTTGCAAAGCGCACGGAAGAGAAGGTAGCTATCCGTATGGTATTGTGAAGCAAAACCAATGTTTTCATCTGACGAAGGTGCTCTATCAGTGCTTGCTGAAGGTGCAGAAGAACCATTGGTTACAGTTGTAGTGGCAGTACCCACAGTTTCATCATCCTCATTAAGTTGTGGTTGTGAAATAGCGCCAATGCCTTGCTTTGCTGCATTTTGCTTTTCATCACGATACATTAAATCATACGCCTCCATCCGATTAAACACACATTTCAACATATCCACGAGGGTACGTTTCGCAATATCCTTCCCCGCCGGTGTTTTACCCACCAAATACACATGAAACGTGGATCGGACCGCCTGTAACATGGCAGCTTCATGCACACCACATTTGGAACAAGTCATGACAGCCAATAACGCCTTGGCCATACCCGTCTGAACTGCCTCGGAGGGTGAGTCGGATGCACGCGTAATCGATTCTACCACATATCCCAAAAAGGAGAGACCACCATCCCTCCCATCATGACCACTACTGCTACCTACTGCTCCAGACGATATCTGTTTACCATAAGTTGTACCCTTAGTCAACTCTGTCATTTTTCGCTGTTGCTCCAACTTCATCCGTCCACCGGCAACACCACTAACATACCTCCCATTGGTCAATATTACAATACAATCCAATGCAATCTCTTCCATTTTTGGGGTCTTACTTTCCGATGAAATTACGGCACATAACCCATGAAGTGTGGTGATGACAGCTGGATGCATGGGTTCCATCGCAGCTGCATCAACAGATACAGCACTGTGTTTAGTCCCTCTTCTCCTTCTTGTTCTTGATGGAGGTGGTGGAGTCAAAGGATCTTGCAATGGTTTCTCTTGCTGTTCAATTCGTTCGAGTCGAGCCTCCTCTTTTTCCTCTTGCTCGTCTAATGCAGACGATGACGTCGTGGTTGCAGCCCCCTCTTCTTTCTCTTTCTTGGCAATAGTACCAGTAGTATCATCATTATTATTCTCCACTTTCTCCCCAGCATGCAACACAGCCTGATGCAATTGTTCCGCCTCCTCTTCATCATTGACATTGGCATCATCCAATACTTTTCCCAGGGTGGCATCCGCTGCAGCTATCTCGGCAGCAATACCATCCCCATTTTCTTCTTCTACACCCGAAGAAGAAGAAGCAGCACTGCTGAGACTACTTTGACTAACATTTGCCTGTCGTTTCATTTTTCGTGCCAATTCCGACATGTTATCTTCCTCTTCCCTCCCTTCATCCTCCTCTACCTCTTCTTCTTCCCCACCACCATCCATCCAACTGGGAACACTTTCCAAAACACTCTGACTGCTCTGTTCAGGAGGCCATTCAATATCTTGAAACTCCTCCAATGCCTCAACCGCATCGTCGAGAGTTCCCGCCAAATCACGATGTTTGCGTGGGTATTTGGAGACTGTTTTGGCAAGGGTGGAGAGTTTGGAGTGGACGGTGGCGATGACTGTGCGGTGTTGAGAGCGTTGGTAGGCGTGAGGATCGTTGGTGGTGCTGGCGGTGCCATTGTTGCTATCGGTGGTGGTGGTGCGGGGAGGAGTGGCGGAGGTGGTGGAAGATTTTGCTGCTACTGCTGCCCCCTTCTTGTTGCTTGATCCACCACCCATGGATAATGATGACAGGATGGACGTCGACATGGATGCTTAATTATGTAGAAATTTATTGGAGTATAAGAGCAATTGGTACGGTTCGATGTTCAGATCGAAGATAGCCGAGAAACAGTTCGTGATCAAAAATGATTTTTGGTATACCAATGACCGACCGATTGGATGGAGAGTGTTGTAAGGACCCTAACCCTAACCAATTATTAGTCCTTTACTACTCTGCGGAGAGCGGCCTTAACGCTTCTGCTGCTCTATATTTGGTATAAGCTATCGTATGTATGCGGCGGTTACAAAGACGTAGTGAGCAATGGCGCCATGGTCTTTTTCAAGTTTGCAGTTTGCAGGGCGGTCACCGGAATTCAGCCCCCCTGTACCCTGATGCGGACCATGAGCGCGCCAAATATTTAACCACTGAGACAGCGCAGCGCATATCCGATGCGACAGAATTCCATCTCAAACTTTTGCACTTGGCAGGAAGAAGTCGACACACTCATCATTTTGTTCGGCAGATGCTCCGTTGTCAGATGGTCATTGGATCCTTCGGTGCAACTGTTGAACTTCTTCTCGGTCGATAGATAGCATTGCGTTCATAATATTCTCATCAAGATTTAATATAGCTCTATCCATTCAATGATATAGAAATGAAGCCTCATCATCAAAGAACTACGCCGGCAGCTGCCACAAGGCGGCGAATTACCGTATTTGGTCTGTTGACTACAAATGCACTCCTTCTGCTTCAGGATGCATCTGCTTTTCAGACACTGGCGCCAACGCAGCAGCGCTTCAATGCTGCTGCTGATGATGATTATCACGGCAATGGCAAACTCAACACTATCAACCACTTGCTCCGTCAGCCACGAAGATTGTCCTCTTCGACAACAACAACATCAACATCATCACTCTACCTGTTTGGAAAGAAGCAAAACGAAGAAACAGAATATGACTCCATCACCAAAGACTTGGATAGCACCTCCAATGACGACGATAACAACAGCAACGTCTTCACCAAGGCTTTGCCAACTCTCAAGATTGCCCTCCCATCTTTCCTCGTGGGAGGTATAGCCACACTCTGTGTCCTTTTCCTACCCCTACTATCCGATTATTACGATGCCTTTAGTACAACAACGACCAGTAATAACAACAACGATATCGCCACCAAGACATCCGCCAATGGTGGAAAAGTCAACAGCAACAACATCAATCAACCCGTCATTCTATTCGAAACTATTCTCAACGATTTAAACAATGCCTATGTCGATGATGTTGACGTACAAAAGCTATTCGAGACAGGCGTCAAGGCCATGACAGCGTCATTGGATCCATATACGGAATTTGAATCACGGACAGAGGCAGCTGAGTTGGAAGAGAGTGTAACTGGGCGGTATGGGGGGGTTGGATTGGTGATTCGTGGGGGGACCAATTTGGCAGAGGCGGCGAAGGAGGATGATATTGTCTTGGAGAGTACTGCTGCTCCGTCTTCGAGTGGGATGAATAATGACAATAATAAGAAGCAGCCAAAGAATGCAGCAAAACCTCCTGTGGCATCGTCCAAAGATGTAGATGAAGATGATATAGAAATCATGGAACGGAAACGTGCCCGACGCAAGTCCATGGAAGAAGGAGTACGAGTCGTATCCGCATTTGAGGGCTATGCCTATGATGCAGGGATGCGTGTTGGTGACAAGTTATTAGCCGTGGATGACTTTGAAATCTTACCCACCACTTCTCCGGATGAAGTGCGGAATCATTTGCGTGGTGATCCAGGTACAGAGGTACAGGTCAAGTTCTTGCGAGAGGGTTTGGGTGAGAAGGTGAATGAACCTCAGACCATTACACTCAAACGATCGGTTGTTCGTATACCAGATGTGAAGTACTTTGGATATGTTGGTGATCCAAGGGATGGAATTGGGTATATTGATTTGAGCGGGTTTGCAAATGATGCTGGAAGGGAAGTGCGCTTTGCAATCAAGGCACTTCAGCATGGATCCGAGTTGATGGCGATGAAAGATGGCGACGCACCGAAGCCTAATGAGGATGGCTTGTTCGTCCATGACCCAACCAAATTGAAGGTGAGTACTGACTTATATGGAACTCTTCAAGATGAGTGTATCTTGGTTTTTGCCATTTCTGACATGATCGCCATCTATTTATCACAACACAGGGACTGGTTCTCGACCTCCGCAGTAATCCTGGAGGTCTGTTAACATCCGCAGTGGACGTTGCCACCCTCTTCGTCCCCAATGGTTCGGATATTGTTTCTGCAAAGGGACGCGGATTCCCTGAGATACTCTATAGAAGCAAGACGGACCCAATCCTATCTCCCAATACAAGGCTTGCTGTATTGGTTAATGACCAAACTGCAAGTGCTGCTGAGATCGTTTCAGGAGCAATACAAGATTTAGACGTAGGAGTTGTTGTTGGGAAAGGAAGAACCTTTGGCAAGGGCCTTGTTCAAAATGTCCAAGATCTACCGTATCAAACTGCGCTGAAATACACCGTAGCAAAGTACTACACGCCAAGTGGCAGATGCATTCAAAGCACAGTCTATGAAGAGGGTGGTAGAGGTGATGAACTATTAGCTTCTACATCAGAAGAGAGAGGTGGCCCCAGATTCAAGTCGAAGAAGGTAGCAGATGAAGACCGAACCGTATTTCATACAGCCCATGGGCGTGAAGTGAAGGACGGCGGAGGAGTTGAAGTGGACTACAAGGTTGAGCCACAAAAGGCATCACCACTCGAGATAATTCTTCTCCAATCTGGTGCCTACGCCGATTATGCCGCAGAATGGAGCAAAACACACGAATTGACTGATAAGTTTAGAGTAGATGAGGCTACGTACAAAGACTTTCAGCGTTTTGTCGAACAGAAGCAAGCGGATGGAGACTTGAAACTTGAAGTGTTTTACGACTCTCAGTTAAAGGAGTTATCAAAGAAGCTCAAAGCGAGCAAGTTTGATTCTTCGAAACGAATGCTAGAGAGTTTGAGAGCAGATATTATCAAGGACGTGAAGAAGGACTTCAAGAATTACAAGTCTGAAATCATCGAAGACCTTGAGCAGAATATTCTAGCACGGTATCTTCCAGACAGTATGCTCATCGAGCATGGTCTTCGAACTGACGTACAAGTGCTGGAGACCGCCAAGATGCTGAAGGATGGGAAAGAGTTCGATAAGCTTCTCGCTCGAGACAACAAATCAGTCGAAAATGGTCTTCTGAGCAGTATTGTGGGTGACAGCAGTATCGAAACAGCTTCGTCTGCGACGCCTGAGCCGAAGCTTCAAACGCGAGGTAAGGAGAATCATTGACATGTCACATATAGATTCAATGTTGATAGATAGACGATACGTGTATGGAAATTGCCAAGAGAGTGATGTAGAAATAGAGCTGCTATGTACTCTGAAGGCAGTCTTCGTTGGCTTTGTTCAGGTCAGAACGAAAAGTATTTGATGTACATAAATGAACATATATGACTCAAGTAAATTAGGTATGGTAGACAAGAATAATCAACTAGAAAATTCCCATGATGGAAAAAAGTGAACATAATGATTGAATGCTTAGATCTTGCAATGAATCATATCATGATGGTCAAGAGAGACCGTGCAGTCAACGCAGCTATCAATGCACTCAAAGCTGTTGACACGACATTCACCATTTCGTTCGATAAGAACGCAAAGCCACCCACTTTCGTTGAATTCGGGCCTGCTCGTTTGACAATCTGTTCTTCTTCAGTGTCATAATATGTACTTGTATAGCAGCTCCCAGCAAACTATCCAGTAATGATCCACCAAAGCCACCAATGAAACCGACCAGAGACAGAATCAATACTTCCTTTTTGAATGCAGCTGATGATATTGCACCAAGGTTGAAAGGTAACAAGCTAGCAATACCACCTGGAACAAACAAACCATGAATAAGTCCCATCAAAGTGCCCCCAGCAGCACTTGCTGCCAAACCTACTAATGAAATGCCACCATTTGTTCCTGGAGGTACTTGTTTCCATGGCTTAATAACCAATCTAGGCTTGGACTTCGAAAGCACCCCAAGCTCAGATGCCCATGTATCTCCCGCACAACAAGCAAAGAAAGCCACATATGCCAATGTCAATTGATCTCCCAATAGTCCAGCACCATCCAGCAGCGGTCCATCGTTCCCAACAAAGATTCTCCGCAAGCAAGCACAAAGAACAGCAATCAAACTACAAGCAAAGACTTGTGAAGCGCCTCGTTCCCCACCCTCTGTATGGCCCTCTTCCAGTTTTCCCTTGATTTTTGACCCCACTCGCGTTAGTTTGGAAGAAGTCCAGTAAAATGTCAGTAATGTTAACCCATTCCGAAACGATGTGGCCAATGAGAAAGAAGCAACGAGGAAGGCAGAGATGGCTCCCGATCTGGACAGAGATTGTTTCTTGTATCCACTGTTGGATATCTTTTGTGCTAGGAATAAACCTACAATTGTTCGTGATATGTCGACTGTTGATATTGTTGATGATATTGGTAATGCCGCGAGAGATGTCTTTGATGTGGCAATAAGGTTCGGAGGAACAAAACTGTCATGATAGTGAAGGTTACTGTAGTTGCTGCTGCCGTGCTTGGATCTCGTCTTCCAACTAGTAGAGGGAGAGGCAAAGCCATATACAGATGACGAGACCGCCAAGATGAAAATTATTGACACTGCGGCGAGGTGAAACACCGCCATGGTTGTGATGATGTCAGCGTGCTGCAAGGGAAAAAAATTGAAAATTGACGCGATAATAATCAAATCTTTCGAGATTCCAGATGGCGTTTTATTTCGTTTAGCATGCAATGAGGTTTTGGCCTATCTGATTTTGGTATAAATTGTAGTTGACTATTTTCATTTTACTTTTTATTTCGATTTTGTGATTTGAATTTCGGATTTTTGCATACATCTTCACATCAACGATAATAATGGACGATGGTGCCAGATGGTGCGCCTGCCGGAGTAGCAAGCTACAGCTCCAAGCAAATAAATAGAAATAGATTCAATCACGCATCAATAATAATACAGCTCTGGAACAAATAATGCAGCTTGCTCGAACCTCCGCAGCCACGGCGTAGCGGCGAAACCATCACACAAACGCAGGAGCAGAAGAGGTTAGGATTATTAGAGATGCATTTTTATTTAAAGTCATAGCTTCTCTTGCAACGGCGGCGTTACCTTGCAAAAGTTTCGTGACAAAGTCTCTCTACGTCAAGACAACAACTCACCAGCCGCAACGCCACAACCTGATGCTGAAGAATGTCAACTTAAGAAAATCTCATAATCGCAAGTTCGATCATCAAATAATCTTTGCAACAACCCATGCATCGTCCTTTGGCTATCATGGTGACAAAATGGGACAAAGAATTCATTCATTCTCCAACATATTTTGCAAATTGGCTCCTATATGGACTCTCATTGCAGCATTAGTCGGAGTCCAAAAGTCATCCTTTTCATTGCACCAACTCTTGGCTCCTTAGGAACGATGCAATATGCTTTATCGACACTAATGTTAGCGATGGGACTCACTATCACGCCCAACGATTTTGGAGATGCTGCAAAGAAGCCATCAATCATCCTACTCAACGCTGTATTATGCTTCGCTATGATGCCATTGTTAGCAATAGGGATAGCATCATCACTCAAATATGATGCAGCTCATACTGCAGGAATTGTACTGTTGGGTACTGTTAGCGGTGGTCAAGCCTCAAATTTATTTACACTCTTGGCTGGTGGAGATGTTGCATTATCTGTGGTATGTACCGTATCTACTACATTTATGGGAGTATTGGCAACTCCTCTATTAATCAAACATATGTTACAAACTGTTGTGGAGGTGAATTTCATTTCGGTATTTCAATCAGTCGCAAGTCTTGTATTGCTGCCTCTTTTGACTGGTTTGATGTTGGGAAAATTTGCGCCTTGCTTTACCAAGATGATGGGGCCGTTTTGTCCACTAATTGGTGTTTTATCTACAATGGTATTGGTAGCAGGAAGTGCTGCAAATTCTGCATTCTCGTTGTGGGCATGGATAAAGTGAGCATACTTGGATCTTGCCTGCTGCCAGTGTTTGGATGTATCATTGCTTTACTGGTATTGCATTTGCGCAAAGACTTAATGAATGAAAGCTCGAGACGAGCACTAGTCATCGAGACGCTGAGTAAAAGTCCGACACTGGCTTATGTATTGGCCCGGAAACATTTTGGTTTATCGGCAGCTCTAATTCCATCAGCGCCGGGGATGATATCTTTGGCAGTGATTGGAGCTGTGGTTGCTTGTATATGGTCAGCTGTTGCTCCAATCGAAGGAAAATAATGTTGTCAAGGAGATAGGTATGCTAAAAAATGATAAACTTCCTCGCCCTCATCGTCATCACCTCTGTAAATGGCGAAAGTGTGCTTGTCAACTTCTGTTACAGATTCGTGGATGATGGCAATTTATAACATGTTTATGTTGATGTTGAGGGTTGAGGCGCTATACCTCCTATATGAATCGTCATCTACCTACCACCTGTTCCGCCATGGCTGAGATTATGCAGCAAAATGAAATAACAATCTTCTTGATGGCGTTTTAGTTAGCGGTGTACTTGCGGGTAGGGGGGAGCGAACCGTGTGTTTTTTTGGGAGTCACGGTGGGGCCGCGCCAATAATTTTATCGAAATTTTTTGACCATGGCCAAAATTGTCCATCGCCA
>JALLBH010000640.1:0-14930 GCA_036940005.1 Skeletonema menzelii
CACACTGCCTCCTGTCAATCCTCTTTTCACCGTCTCAAATTGTAAAATTGAAAAACTAACAACAGGCCTGGAAAGACCGATGGACAGTCTCCTCCGACTGGAAAAGCAAATCTGAACTTGGAGAATGGACCAACACCGCCGGAAAATTCTACGCCGATGAATCCGACAAGGGCATCCAAACGTCTCAGGATGCACGATTCTACGGACTCAGCGCAGCGATGACCAAGGCATTCAATTCTTCAGACAAGAAGGATCTCGTCATTCAATACTCGGTCAAGCACGAACAAAAGATTGATTGTGGTGGAGCCTACATTAAGTTGATGCCGGGTGGGGATAAGTTCGAAGCTACCAAATTTGGTGGTGATACCCCCTATGCTGTCATGTTTGGACCGGATATCTGTGGTCAGACCAAGCGTACGCATGTCATTTTTCATTATGACAAGAAGGAGGATAATCTTCTTGTCAAGAAGGATGTGGGATGTGAAACGGATCAACTTTCTCATCTTTATACTCTTGTGCTTCGTCCGGATAATACCTTTGAAGTATTTGTGGACAACAAGTCTGTCCGATCGGGAAAGTTGGATGAAGAATTTGATTTCCTCCCAGCAAAGGAGATTAAGGATCCTGATCAATCTAAGCCTGAGGACTGGGTGGATGTACGGGAGATTCCTGACCCAGAGGATGTTAAGCCAGAGGGATATGATGATATTCCAGAGGAGATTCCCGATCCGGATGCTACCAAACCAGATGATTGGGATGATGAAGATGATGGCGAGTGGGAGGCTCCCATGATGGACAATCCAGAATTCCAAGGACCATGGTCACCAAAGATGATTCCCAATCCTGCCTACAAGGGACCATGGGAACACCCAATGATTGCCAACCCTGAATACTCTTACGATGACAATATGTACGCCGTGTGCAAGGATGGGTGCACTCACGTTGGTTTCGAATTATGGCAAGTAAAGTCTGGAACTATCTTTGATGATATCATTATTACCGATAGTCTTGAGGAGGCACAAAAGTTTGCGGAAGAGACTTTCTTCAAGAAGAAGGAGGGAGAGAAGGCAATGTTTGATGAAGCAGAGAAGAAGAGGCGAGAAGAGGAAGAGGCTGCTATGGCTGATGAAGATGATTTCGATATGGATGATATGGAGTAAGTAGTACATACCGATTATTCTTCGGTCATCAGATGCTGTTTTTTGGTATTCTAACACACACTTTGCTTTCTGTTTCTTCAGTATGATGGGTGATGAATTCTAAGCATCTCTGATTGATTACGGGCATGCCTAAGTTTTGACAATGAGATTGGATGGAATTGATTGCACGGATTTGTCTTTGTTGGAGAATCCTTTTTGTGCTTTCTTTATTGACATCGCTGTACAGAATCAAATAGTGGTGTCACTAATCTAAATCTCGCATTAGGAATCATGTATGAATACTTCTTTCTTCTTTACAATCGACATAGCAGAAGCTTCCTCTGGAATCTTTATCACATATGCAGGCTCTCCGTGCATTGAAGTAAATACAATAAATAAATGCCAAGCGAACCAGATGATAATTTCGAGCAAACAAACTCGATCACAAGTAAAAGTCGAAAAAGAGGTATTCTATGGTAACTTTAAACAAAGATATTTGTTGTTGACCACACCAAGCATCTCCAACCAGCCAAGATCTGCTATCTGGTCGCAATTAGCACCACCAAATTCGTCCCAATCTTATAATGTACTAAGACCACCACATGAATGTCAATTTAACCCCCGTAACGTCTCTTCCCCAATGAATGAATCAAAAATAATGCAAAAGTCTCAATATCCAACTGAATGTCATCATCAGCTTAAATGGAGAACTCAATTATGTACTCCTTACCCCACTCGACCTTGGCCCAGACGCGCTCGTACACAAACATGAGTCCAGTCTTGAATACTGCATCACTTCCAGCAATCTTTGACGCAATAGACAAGTCCTTAGCAATCAACAACGACATGGTCAACGTGTTGGCAATGGCAAACAAACGCCAAAGCAAAGCCTTGGCCAAACTACGGCCAACATCATCGGCACCACCCTTACGTCCAGCTTGACTCTTGTTCATCAACCTCTCTCCAATAAACATGGTAGCCGCCTTGGAAAAG
This sequence comes from Skeletonema menzelii, assembly GCA_036940005.1. Classification (NCBI taxonomy): domain Eukaryota; phylum Bacillariophyta; class Thalassiosirophyceae; order Thalassiosirales; family Thalassiosiraceae; genus Skeletonema; species Skeletonema menzelii. Next base: position 2,133 of record JALLBH010000640.1, read on the forward strand.
AAATCTGATCCGACAATGGAAAGGGCAGTGGAGATGTTTCCGGAGAAACGCAAACTGGTGAAGAAGGTCACTGATCCAGCGATGACACGCCACATCATACTCTTGACGAGGGAGCGAGCCGTAGTCTCACTGAAGGAGGCAGCGTCTGATCCAAGAGATTCTCCCTGGAGGTAACGCTGCTTTGTCTCCTTGAATTTCTCAAGTTCTGCCTTGGCAGATTCGAGTTTAGTAAGATATTTTTGTTGTTTCTTTTCATAGTTTTGGATTTTTTGATCAATTTGACGCATCATGGCTTCATTTGGAGACTTTTCACCATTGGCTGTGGTGGCAATGCGAAGGAGGGATTGATTTCTAGAATTCTTGGGGGCAATTGAAGATGCATTTGGAAGGAATGTTTCAGCCCTACGCGAGAGTGATGCCGGTCGGTAGGGGGTGGATGGCGCAGTCTGAAACGCAAAGCCGCTGCTCACGGAGCAGGCCAGTGTGACTAGGGTAGGCAAAGAGATCATTTTCTTTGCTATTGATTATACTAAAGTAATGAGCTTCTCCAGAATGAGAGGAAGTTTAGCATTGGTTGCTCTATTGTACGGAAATGCACAAAAGTTTGGCGGATATGGATAAGATTCAGCACTTTTTTGCAGGAAGAAGTTGTGGAAGATGAACTCGTGGTGGAGGAGCTGCAAATGACCAACGCAGGAATTAGTAGACGAAAAAGTGACGTTTTCGTGACGCTTTGGAAGTGTCTAATGCTGGCCCATTTGGGTGAGGTTCCCTATGGATCAGCTTGCACAAAGAGCAAAGTTGCCTTTCTGTTGCCTCTTCACATACCTACCCCTTTATTGCACAGCATTACTCCTATTTTATCTCTCTCGCTACTTGTCGCTCTCGCATCTTTAGTATTGCCCTACGACCTACGATCCAGTACGATATAAGTGGCATCGGCAGTTGGTGCAGTATGCCTATGGTAACGAAGAGGAAGAAGAACTACATCCAAAATTCATAAAAAGCAACATGTCCGCCGAAGACGAAGAAAGACAGCAGCGTCTTGCTCAATTCCACGAGCGAAACCAACATTTTTTATCTCAAAATATCAACAACATGCCTGCAGGAGGTAATATCGACACTTTAGAGATATTAGAACTGCAGCTTCAAGTGCGGCAGCTAACACACGAACTGGAAACAACACGAGAAGCATATCACTTATCATCTGACAAATCTAGGGCGGAAATAGCTCTGCTGCAGTCACAAATAGAGCATGAAAATTCTCGGCATGAGAAGATAACAACGTCACTGCGCAATAGGTTGGTAGAGAGTGAACTGGCTCGAGTAAAAATGCAAGAACAATTGGAAGATTTTTTCGCAACAAAGACAAAAGATGAAGAGAAGAATAAAAATCGTTGGATGGAAATGACATCAAGGGTTGCAGAGGAGAAAAAATGGGTGGATGAACAAATGATGCATTGGAAAGAGAGCATGAAGGAACGACAGAGTAGATTGCATGACGCCAAAACGAGGGGGACAATTGATGCAGGTGTTATGGATGATGCCGAGAATAGAACAGAGAAAGAAGTTGTGCAGAATGAGACTAAGCGATCAGTGGCAGGTCGGAGATCAAGACAAAGGCAATTATGGGGGAAGAATCACTATGCTTTGAATGACGACGACGACGACGACGATGATGATGATGATGATGACGACGACTCTGAATGCGATCGCATCTTTGGAAAATGAGAAGTATTGTACGATGCCTGTTGCAGCTTGTGTTAAAGGTGGTATGAAGGTTAAATACCCACTCTTGTAATTGTTCAAATAGTACTGTTAACAGTAATGATGAGAGCCAACTTGAAATACATCGCAACCATTATTAAAAGATACTCCTAAAAGCGTACTTATTTTGGAAATAATGTCCATTGTCCCCAATAAGTACAATACCCCATCTCTCTTTTCCCTCTTCTCGCAGTCGGGCGGAACAACGGGAGACGAAGCAATAAGCTCTTACACCGACGACCAATAAGGGAACACGACACCACCGTTGTGATGGATTATGGACTCTGAACACGAGGAGGAGAGCGACCAATGGGTCAAAGGAAAAGGCTGCTCTTCCGAAGATCGCATCAATATATTCAGTCTCAATGGTTTTGGCGAACCAGTCTTTACTGGAGGTAAATACCAACCAGACGAGATTCGCACGCTGACACAAGCAGTGAAGGATTACTGTTCAGAAAAGCAAGTGTCTGTAACTGAATTCTGTGGTGGATATGACCATGTTCTACACAACAAAAAGACGCGAAAGGCTTGGAACCATATTGCTCAGTCTCTCCCACATCGTCCGGTGATTTCGGTGTATCGGAGAGCTATTCGTCAATTCCATGGGAAGCAAGTTGGGGCATGGACAGAAGAGGAAACAGCAGCACTATTTCGCCTTGTAGAGGTACACGGCGAAAGTTGGAAGAAGATTGAGCAGGAGCTGGGGAGGAAGGACCACAGTTGTAGGGCGAAATACTATCAGCAGACCGAGGACTTTATCAGGGGTAAATGGTCTGTGGAAAACATTAAACTGCTACTACAAAGCGTGCGCGAGGCGCTATGTGTTCCTAGGAATGATATGGATATTCGAGAGATCAATACATGGACATTGGACAATAATAAGAAAATCCCTTGGACCGCGTTATCCCACAGTGTAAAGCGAAGACCATGTGATTGTTACTTCAAGTGGAAGCAAATGACGAAGCGATCGAACAAAAAGGCATTACAGCTTGGTTTGGAACCAATTCCTATGCTGAAAACATCGATAAATTTTGATTCAAGGTTTGAATACTACCAGTGGAAAGCTGAACAAGATCCACGGTGGCGAGAGAGATTTGCAAAAGAGTTTATATTACCAAGACTTCGGGAGGGAGCTTCTAACGCTCAAAATGATCAGAGAGAGAAAGACTTTCTACTTTTATCCTCCATCGTCAACACAAGAGCATCCCGCCCATCAGAAGTTTCGTGGCACAGTTTGACAAATATATGCAAAGATCCACGTGAACGTTGGGAAGATTTATGCGACAAGTATGCAAAAGATGATGATTTTGACTTACCACTATGGGAGTTGGCAAATGATGTTGTTTTGCAATTGAAAGCCGACAATAAAACTTCGAGTGATCATGCAGATACTGTGTCTAAAGCTACAACGCCGAAAAAGCGCAAGCGGCGCATGTTGGCATCCAATCTGTCTATCTCAGAGTTGGGACTAAGCAGTCATGATCTACAGAAAAGAGTGAAGAAGATAATTGATTCCGGCGATGAGAAGGAACTCACTGTGAAACTAATAAGGACAACTTTGCAAGCACAGATTGGCAAAGACCTATCTCCTTACAAAGACGTCATTAAAGCGTCTGTAAAAGAATTGTTGCTTCGAGAAAAGATGCAGGTATAATAAGATAAGATGGATTTGTTTAAGTATCTTCGAATCCACACAAAAAAATTAGCTAAACGAACCAGTACAGCCCCAGTCGTTCGGCGTATGGTAATCATTCATGTGGATCCAGTGATTTGCTGCCATCTTCTTTCCTTTGATAACATCTTTCGCTTCGTGAAACATACGAGCATCCCAGTAAGTTGGATTATCATCTCGCACAGATGGCCAAACCAATGCTTTTCCCTTCTTTGGCTTCACTGCAAGATCAAGTTTGTTAAAATAGGTTTCTCCACCTTCTTCTACATCAGTCAGGTATAAAAAGAATGTCAATATCCGATGTCCTGCAGGAGTTTTATCCGTGGAACTACTATCGTGATGTGATCGATAAAACTGATTCTTCTCATAGCTCAACAATTGGAAACTTTCGTAGTTGACATGTGGGATACCAGTAACCTCTTCGATCTTTTTGGTTGCACTCCTCACACCTGGAAGCCTCTCGCAAGAATGCATACACCATGCGTTCGAGGATGTACGTGTCCTACTAACAATTTTTTCCATTTCACCCACCTCATTGATTGCTCCTTGATCGGTACTTCGCTCAAAGCCTTCTATTTCTCCCCCTCGAATGAGATCAGCTACTTCTTTGTCAGTGAGAAAATGATTGAATACAACTACCCAGGGAGCTCCATCTGCTGCTTCTTCCCATGTTGCTCCATATTTTTCAGGTTCAGGACTGCTCAACACCTCCAATCCAAATTCATCCTTCAGTGTCTCATTTGTCGCCCAACTTACAAACAACTTGTTTAAATCACCTTCCTTCCAAACCGGTTCGGGTGTTTTCAAGTGTTCTTTCGAGCATCTCTTTTTTGGATCGATTAACTCAGATGCATTGAGCGCCTCATCACAAGATTCACAGCAGTGCACAATCATCCAACCAGGAGAGCGCATACAACCCCCATTTTTCGAATATTCTTTGCACACACTGAATCGGTCTTGGCATAGTTTGGAGGATGGTGCAGCATTTTTGGGAATGTAAAATTGTTGGTCGCGTTGGCCCACTTTAAACACCAGACGCTGCTCATCCACAAATAGTCCCTCTTTTACACCATGCCTCGTGACAAAGAATTGATGACCTAGAAATGTGTTCAAACTAACGCTTTCCTCAGGATCAAGCGTAGAGATGAGTTTACCGTATTCCCCATCGTCCCAATAGATATCGCTTCGGAATGGAGATTGATTGGTTACATGTGTCGCAAGCTGTTCGTTTTTTCGAATGGTGTTATCAATGGAGTCATCATTGGTAATGACATTACCAGAACTGTCGATGGTAGCTTCACTGACGCTACCGGAGACAGATGCTGGTAGTACAGCTGCCGCGAGGGCTAGTAGTCGGAAGAGCTTCATGGTTGGCGTTCTCGTTCGGTAAAAATGACAAAAATGGATTGAAGATAATATTATGAAGCGGAGGCGCGCGTTGGATCTTCCACCCTCAAACCGGAGAAGAGAGAAGTACAAATACTATTAGACTGTTGGGCGGCAAGAAGATTCATCAGGGCAAAAAAGATTGGACTAACGATGTCAATAATATGTATGAGTATCCTAAACTATCTTGCTGTGTGATATCGCTTGTTCATCTCGATATTGTTCTCTCCAACCAACTCTTATCCCATCTGGCTCAACAAGTTCGCGGTCATTCCAAATGTTTCCATAACCAAGTTGTTGTGTGCTACAATAACTGGTACTCTTGGATGTGTTTCTAGATCATAATTCTGTGCCTTGTAGGTCAACTTCTCTGCACTTTCCAAAATACCATACACGTGTTCTTTCAGAGCTTCGAGAGTGTAAGCATAGTATTGGTCGTTGTAGTATTGTTTGGTTTCTTCGTCGTTGTTTTGACATGCAATTCCAAATTGTTGAGCCGAACCAGGATCACTCTTTTGCAGTAAGTCATATAGAAAAACGTCCCATACCTTGGGTGCTATTTCGCCAGTCTCTGTTTGAATAAGCAATTCACTGAACTCATATCCCAACTCGTTGATTTCTTTTTCTAAATGCATAGCCTTGCAGAAAATCGTGGTGCAATCTTGCGGTAAGAATCCATACTGGGCAAAAATAGGCGTTGGGTTGGTTGGATCTCCTAGGCTGATAGTCAATGGACTTCCTGCAGGAATATCATACAGTGCAGTCACCTGACAGTTACCTTCATAATCAAAAGTAATCTCGCAGTTATGTTCTGCAGCATGATTCAACATGTCCGCCATGGGAGCAATCAATTTCTGACGATCTGGTTGCCATATCTCGTGGAAGCGAGTAAGTGCAACATTGTATGCCCACTTGACCACTTCTCTGTTTTGGATTGTTTCGGGGTTCAAAGGTACGTACCCCTGCTTTAGTGCCATATTAAAGTGTCCATAATTGATCCGTTCGTTGCTCGCAAGCCACCCAGCGTATGGTGGCAAGCATTCAAAACATCTCTTTGTCATAGATGCTCCGTTGTAGAATTGACGTGGCAATGAGTTAAGCCATGGGAAATACACACTATTCTGACCCTTTTCCCACTCAGCCAAGATTCTGACCATTAATCTGAAGAGTGGCAAACGATAGTATGAATCAGAGTTTTTGCCCTTCATCGCAGCAAATTCATCTACTTTTATCAACACTGCTTCAGCCTGCACAAAAGAAGCACACACGAACGATAAAGTAGATTAATTTGTGCTCTCATTGTTCATGTTGGTCATTTCAACATTCATACTGTATTCTACTCACCTCCGACAAGCAGCCAGCGCCGAATTCTTGCTCCACAGATGCGCTATTGATCACAATGGAGGCGGGCACCCAAATTACAGTTTCTCCAGCCGACACTCCTGAATTGGTCATCAATGAGTAATCATTGCCTCCATCTTCCGAGTATAGCTCCACGCCATCCGCTTTTTGCATTCCGTACTGAGTTGCCCATTGCTCCATTGAATACACATCACGTTCCGACCAAATGTCAGCCACATTCACAAGTCCTTCCGGCGCTGTTGCATATTGATAGATTTGTGTAGATGTGAAGGGACGTTCGGCCACCAAGGTAGTGATAGTTCTCTTGCTGACGGACGGGAGGGAAGAAAACCCCGACACCGCAGCAAAATAGCTGGAGGTAAATATGAATGAGCAGCTAAGCTTCATGGCGGCGTATAATACGAATATGTAGGATGAAGGATGAAGGGTATTGGAAGGAATGCAACGGCAAACAACAACATCCATCAAAAAAGGGTTCTTCGCCTACGACCTATCTACCATAAGTACAACAAAAAAATAATATTGATTCGCCGACCGTGAGCCATGACGTCATCATCAGGACAAGACTTTCTCCGTTTCATTTCTGCACCTGGTTGAAAAGGTATCCTGCAGGATTGATTGATGTCAACATTGATTTGGGTAGAGGCATCATTGCTATGCTGCATGATGATCATCAATATCAGTGATATTATCGCCTCCTTCAATAATGATCTACTCAATACCCCTTTTGTGCACGCTGCTGCACGTCGGCATCAGTACGACTGTTGCGAGCGATGGGAAAGTAAATCCACTCGGGATAGCTTCCACTTCATATCTTCGAGGCAGCCTCGGAGAATCAAATAACGGACTTTTGCCAGCTAGATCAAAAACTTCAATCTCGTCTAGACTCATGGGCATCATCGAATATAATGGCGAAGATATCACGGACGATTATTCTCCCACTCCAGTCGCTATTCCTCTACATGTTCACCTTTCCGACACGCCAAGGATCTTGGAAGATGTAAATAGATTCGAACAAGCTGTGATAGGGTTCATTTCAGCAAGTATGCCGAAAGATGGCTTCGGCGAGTTTATGTCTGCCTCAGTTCTTGAACAAAGATTGATCTGGGAAGAGGTTACGAGTAGCATTTGTTTAAAGGTATACTTTAAAGTGGATGCATTTGTATCAAATGACATCGATCGCAACAAGCTGAAAAGAGCTACACAAAAATTTCTGAATACTCGCAGTGATATTTTCCAGGAATATTACCTTTATAAATCATCGAAAGACATAGCCGATAACGATGAAGCACAATCAATCGCCATGAATTTATCGTTTCGACCCCCAATCAGCTTTGCAGCAGTAGCATTTGGCTTGTGCGGGATTGCCGGCTCCATCGGCTATTTATATTGGAAGACAACAGTCAATCAGCCTACTGTGAATGAAGAGACCAAATCCAACCACAACCACGACCCGACAGAGATCAACAGTAAGCCTACACTGGAGACATCTGAAAGTTTCGCTAATGACTCTTACCTTGACCACAGTTTGACCTTCCCTATGCAATACCATGAAAAACAGCCCGAGGAATGGGATGATATCAGCGGTCCTGATGATCTTACAGACGACGGAAGTTTTAATGCAAGTGTTGTCTTTTGTCCATCTGTTTTGCAACGTGGCAATGAATTGAGTGTGATTAGGGCTAATATCGAAGACAACACGGACTCAGACAGTAGCAACGAAGACGATTCATCTGTAGTAAAGTTTAGCTCCCCTCCTCTTTCTCCTGAAGCCTTGCAAGAGTTTGATATGGCACTCCGTCAGGCCGAGTTTTGACCATGATCAACTGCTTACGCAACACTAATGCTATTTCGCAGCATAGTCGGCTACGATATCAATACATAGTTAAAATATTTGTTATGCATTCACAATTGTTACACGATCTTTCCACTATCAGTGGCCTTGGCAACACTGGTAAGTTCACTTGAATTCAAGCTATCACCTCCACTAGCAAATCTCCTGATTGTGCTACCGCCGAGCACTTCTGCTTGCTTCTCCGTCAGAACAGGTTGCCGGTATATTTCTGGGCTGAATGCTGTTGCAGCGTTGCGTTGCATGTCAAGCTCAACTGCGCGCTCCACACTAATGTTCCTGCCGGGCACCTCATACAGATTCTTGAAAACATCCATCATCTTGATTGTGATGACTGGTAGCGGGAATGTCATAAGGGCCTGGTAGAAACCCTCTCTCAACATCGAGTAGCCAATAAATGTTAATTGACCACAAATGAGTCCTGTCAAAGTTCGATGACATACCATTGGAAACATGGTTCCACCACTCTCGTAACTTGGATTGTAAACGATAAGTATCTGGTTCTTGTAGACAAGCCAAGCTCCGAGAAAGAATGCTGCCACAACAGGTAAGATGATTGGAGAGATACAGCTGTAGGTGAAGCAAATCACGATCACCAACAACAGGTTAGGGTACTCCCAACCGTACCAGAGCTGAGCAAACTTCTCTGGATGATACACTTCATGCAGTTCTTTCTCCGTCAAATATTTCTCACGGAAACACAATTTGATGAATACCATTCTTAAGAGAGGTCCGAATCTCATCAAGATCATTGGTAACCCGACAAGTAGCTTTGTCATGACAAATGTAGCAAAATAGCCCACGACATTAGGCAGACTCTTCCCGAGAATGGCCAGGATATTTGTCGGATGCTCTATGATCTCATTTAATGAGTCCAGAATACTCCCAGCAGTGACAGTAATGTAGATATTTGCCAACTGATAATAAAAGTAACGACCAATGATTGATTTTTGAACGTCAGATCTCGTCTTTCTATCTTCATAGTGCAATGCCACTGCATAAAAGATGTGCGGGAGAACCATGATAATGGTCAAGAGTAAAACGACGGGTAGATAACCATTCACAAAGGCAGCAACATTGCCCCCATCAAGTGTTTCGAGCCAACCCATCCCCGGAACTGCAGCTATTTGGTCAGCTGTAGCCAGCGCTTGAATGCTCGCAACAGGAATAGACCATAAAATTGCACCAATGCCTAACAACAAATTAGCTGTCCACTCACGTCCTCGACTCCAGCCTAAGTTGACGTGTGCGTTCTCCCAGATGATATCCCTTGATTCAGGAGCCATCTTCGCGATGAGCACATCCGGTTTATGAAATAAAGGAGTTTTCGCTGCACACGTAACAGAGTGGAGGTCTTTGAATGTGATAAAGCCTGTTGAGGACATGGTTGCTCCAACAACGCTATCTACCACTTCATCAATGTTCTGCTGAATATAGGTGATTCCCCCAGAAATGAAGTCCACACCGATGCGGTCCAGAAGAGTCAACAACAATGGCTTTCTACTTCCAGGAGATGACCCGAAACCCGTGATAAGACCATCATCTTGGCTATTGGAACTCAAAGTGGTCTCCGCCGCAGTCGATACTCTGTCGATTGCGCGAGAGATCCACTGACTAGCTCGTACTGAATCATTTCCCTTCTGAGCAAGTTCAATCTTATCGTGCTGCATTCGAGCCATTTTCTCATTCATCACTGTCAACTCACGACTGTAGTAATTGATAGAATCCACCCTCTCTCCCTTTTGAGGCAAGCGGCTGTCACTCTCAGAGTCACTATCATCATCATCATCGACATTTCTCCCTCCAAACGAGGCAAGGATCGGAGCTGACTCGATTCCGCAACATCTGATTCTCTTTCGCCCCACTACATGGTAAGGGCGCCTTCCTTTGACATCAAAGCTGATCATACTCTTTTCTAGGCGTCTCAATACCCTTTTTCTTTTTTTAGATACACGTTCAAGATCTGGCAAGTTTAATACTACCGCAGTGGAATGAATTTTCCTCGGGAATAATCGGTTGAAGTAATCATACAACGCTCGATCACTACGCAACTCATGGGGAATGCGTTCAATCATCAATGAATACATATGTTGCTGAGAATTCTCCACACCTTCTCCCCTTGCCAAGAAATCAACTCTGCATTCCAGATAATGCTTATATTCTTCATTCATTAAGAACAAGACGTACAAAGTCTGCAGCCATAAGAATATTGTTGGAATCCAAATCAGATGCGAGCCTTGTTGTAAGTTTGCCATGGAGAGGAAATACCATCCCTTAGCACCACCCTCACCAGATGAATAGACTAAACAAAGATAAGATTCTAGCATTCAGCACATATATATTGCAAATACATTTCATGTACACTCACCAGGCCACAGAATAATCATTCCCCACAAAGCACTAGTGATCGAAATACGAAAGCACAGGCGAATATATCTCAAAAACATATACGAGTCTAACCCACCACTATTGCGTACAGTCGACCATGATGCACGTGCAACTCCCGTAACCCATCCCAATGGTTTCTGAGTATTAATATTCACAGCTGCAGAAGATGCTGCACTGTTTGAAGCAGGCGGTGAAAGTGACAGCGGCAATGAAGAACTATCTCGCGTCCTACTACTACTTCCTCCACTACTCTTTGGAGAATACACGCTTGGAAAAAATCGTCGGAATAACTCATACGCACCGACTAATACAAGGAATAGCACGGCGTTCAGGCATACGGCCGTCATGAAGGCAGATGTATTCACATCTTTCGTGTTGGCAGCTGTGAATGGATCATAGTTCACATAATTTCCCACTATTTCATTGTTTGCCTGCGTTTGGCCTATTCCGAAGAGATCTTGCACATTTTGTTCGAATTGTTGTTGCTGTTGATTTGGAACGTTCCAATTTTGCTGTTGCTGCTGCATTTGTTGCACCTCTTCTTGCGTTTGAAGGAGGCGAACACCGTCTATTCTACCATGGCCTTCCATAGTTGCGAGCTTATTAGTTGCCTATTACTTCCATAGCTGCGCCTGTGCGGTCGTAGGCGGGGGGTAAATGACCCAAATATTTTGTTTTGTTGAGGTGCTCTGGGAGGCATCAGCTGATCGCTCGAGGTGATCGAGCTATGGTAGCATGTTGTAGCGTTCGACGTATACATAGTTACAACCGTATTTTACTTTAGCGGAGAGTTCGTTATCTCTCATCTTTGGTAGGCTTTTCATCTATTGTCAAACTGACTTCCTCTTCCCTAGCAGCCATCGAAATCTGTGCATTCTTGGTAACGGAAATAGGACACTTGGAACCATCTAATGATGTCTTGTTCTCCCCCTCTCCGATTGACACCTCCACCTCTTTCGAAACAAGAGCCTCGTGCATACACAGCTCTTTTCCCTTTGCCTGTATCTTAGTCATTAAAGTTTGAACGGAATCCAATATCGTCTTTTCCTTGTCATCATTCGTGACCTCTTCATGCCATCGCCTTGAATGGAGTAAGAACAGCATCATGACACATGGGAGATACCACAAGCTCGTTAAGAATACCTTTCTTGCATTGGAGTTGCTCCTCTCTTTATCAAATTTGGATGCAACATTTAATGCATATCCATTCAATAAAATACCTTCCACTGCAAACATTGGACTCGTAACTTCCAACGCAGTGCTCAAGAATGGGAGGGATGCCAAATATACTCCATATCGTTTAATCAAACTAGCTGTACGATCGCCATTTGGATCATTTACAGCAACCATGGCAAATCCCCCTCGTTTATAATCCGTGCGGTACATCCAATTCAATGCAAAGAAGTGTGGAAATTGCCATAAGAAAAGAGTGGACCCTAACAATACCGCTTCAGGATCAAGTATCGAACCCCCCGCCGCAGTCCAGCCCATTACTGGGGGGATTGCACCTACTACGGCCCCGACCCATGTATTAATTTCAGATCGTGGTTTCAGATATGTGTATAATCCTGCGTACAGACCAATATTACCTAAACCCAGCATGGTTGTGATTGGATCTGTACCCAGTCCCAACAGAATCCCCCCCGTCGAACCAGTTAGACAGCCTAACCCAATTGCTGCTTGTTTGCTAACTGATCCATTGACAAGCGGACGATTTCCCGTTCTTTTCATTTTTGAATCTCGATCTACTTCAATAACTTGATTAAATGTAGCTGCCGAGCTGGCACATAGCGCAGTTCCAATAGAAGCAGCCGCAAATGTGGGTAATGATGTGTATGCCAGTGCTGTGGGTCCTACTGACATGAACCCAAATGCGGTTGTGGAGACGACGAGTGCGGATAGGCGGGCTTTGGATAATTCTGCTAGATTGGAAACATTTGATTTTGGCGGCGGTGGTGATAAAGATGTTGTTGTCGAGTCGTTGTCATTATTTGTTGCGTCATTTGAATCAACAGACTCTGAGGCTGCAGTTAGTTTTATTGAGTTGTTTTCGTCATCATTCGAAGTTTTCGAAGTAGAAAAGAATGAGCTGTGTTTTGTTATTGGCCACCGCTGACTACATGAGTTACAAATGATGTGTTGTTTCAAAGATGTTGACGATGAACCGGGGCAAACGCTGCGACGCAATTGCCGCCCAGATAAAAACAGAACGCTCGTCATCTCATTAGCTCGTCGATCACGCTACGCCGCAGTCGATGGTATCATTGCATTGCAACAGTCGCGTCTATGTATCACAATGGCAAAGGCGTAAGTATGGTACAAGTTTAAGTGTTAAATCTGCCCGTTAAAACCGGTTACGTAGAATTTTGTA
>JALLBH010000641.1:0-21128 GCA_036940005.1 Skeletonema menzelii
ACCGGGCGAATGCACGGGCGAAATTGACAATGCACGGGCGAAATTGACCCCCCACCCCGACACGCACCTACGTACCACACCTTCTCCTTCCATTATTTAGATCTTGGCCCAATCACAATACTCCACTAACTAACTGGCGATGACTTACGACTTACGTACTCATACGTCACTATGACGAAACAGTGTGCAACATTTGTAGCGTAAAATAATTCGGGCGGGAAGTTCGTCCCCAGCATCATCCATCAAAAAATGCGGCTCAAAGCCCAAAGCCCTCCCAAAGCCACCCATCGAAACCTGCCACACCACTCCATGCTCTTATCGGCACGTTGCTGCTATCCATTGCTTGTCTACTTGTACATCTTGCAAGCGCACAATCTGCATTGATCATCGCTAGTAGGATCGTCTCCGAGAGTCCGCTGCCGCTGCGCTATCATCATTCTAACTGGATTGGTCGGTGGTGATCTCCAACATACATCACCATGTCGTCCTTCAAATCTTCTTTAACGCTCCAAACACAAAAACCAACAACGAAATCAACTGTTCAATCTACAACTTCTGCCCTGTCCACCTCAATCGAATCTCACCCGCAACTAGGAAACTGGTATCTGCGCAACTATGGTCTTGGTCCACGAAGACTTGTCCGACTGTATACCCGAAAGACTTCTCCAGAGAATAGATATACAAAAGTATCATTCTTGACACAGTCATTGAAGAATCCCATTGCATACTTGAGCTTTAGTCGAGGTAGTGGAGGTGGATCTCTGGCGGTTGCTTCTGGACCACGCGTCAGTTTGTATGGGGGCAATCGAACTGCAGGTACAAGTGACTTCCTTCGTGCATTGAAAGCGGGAAGTGCGGCACAATCTCGTAGGGATGCTTTTGACGATGACGATGAGGATAGTGTCGACTTGTTTGGAGGGAAGAAGAACGCCGAAGAAGACGAAGAAAACAATGCAAACAAAAGCGCAAATCTTGATAACATTGACGCGGATCGAAACATTTCCACAGGTGGGCTCTTGGCTGAATGTGCAGTTCACAGGAGTGATGGGCGTCTAATTGCTGTTGGAACAGAGGGAGGCCAAGTGAAAATATGCGACGCAAATAGTCGTATGACATTGCGTACGTTCAATTCATCCAAGTCAGTGGGAGGCGGAGATCGCAAGACTATTAGAGATGTAGCTTGGATGAGAGATGGAAAACACGTAGTTGCCGGCGGAGATGATGGAGTCGTTCGAGTATGGAATGTGAGTGGTGGTATGAAGGATGGTGGTGTTGGGGATAACAGTTGTGCGGATTTTTATCTCAGAGGACACGGAGATAAGGTGACTGCTGTAAAAGTTGTGTCCTTCAAGAAAGATGATCATAATATCAAGTCAAAGAAGAGGTCTCGTGAAGCAATCGAGCAAGACACATTGTCTAGCTGGAGCCAATTGGTAGTCAGCGGCTCTTATGACCACACCATCCGAGTATGGGATGTAGAATCTGCTGAGCAAGGTGGAGAATGTCTTTCTGTGATGAACCACGGTGATCCAGTCCAAGCTCTTGTAGTTCTCCCGCCTACTGCAAGCTACGGACGCGGCAAGGCTTCCAAGTTTGATAATCTGCCTCTTTTGGTTTCGGCTGGAGGAACAACCCTTAAGGTCTGGAATCCCCTCAATGGATCGTGCGTGCTTACTTTTCGGACCATGCATGCAAAAACTATCACCTCGATTTGCGTGCTTGATATTCCATATGACGAAGCAGAAGACGACGACAACGTGGCTAACCGAAAGAAACGTCACATCATGACTGCTAGTCTGGATGGTCTACTGCGGATCCATTCCATTAGCAATGAAGATATTGCTGCTGGGTCTCTACCATTTCTTCACGGGATGCAGTTTTCAGATCCACTCTCAGCATTGGCAATATCTCCAGACATGTCACGCGTAGCTATCGGTTCAACAACGGGAATCGTAACTGTGCATCAGCGACGTGCTCTTTTGTCGAAGCAACAAGATGTCAAAGAGAGGAGGGAGCCAAGGCATGGCACCTACTCATACTTCATGAGAGGAGCTCATGAAAAAGCACATGATCCTGATGATTATTTGTTATTGCATCAGAAGAAACAAAAGTTGGCCGAGTACGATTCTTTATTGAGGAAGTTTCGGTACGGAGATGCATTAGATAAAGTACTTCAACAGCGGCAGCCTCAAGTGGTCATTGCAGTCATTGAGGAGCTTGGGAAGCGTCGAGGCCTAACTATTGCTCTCAGTAATCGCGACGAAGAATCGTTGGAAGCGATTTTGTCCTTCACAATCCGATTCATTGATGACCCTAAGTACAGCACGTACCTTATTGGAGTGGCACACATTCTTTGTGATATTTACGGAACATTGATTGGACAATCATCTGTAGTTGATGAATTATTTTCCAAATTGCGAAATAAGGTGACAAATGAGTGCAGTGCTCAAAGGATGTTGCTTCGCATGTTGGGTCAAATTGACTTCGTGATGACAACTGCAGAGATAGAGAGTGCAGAGGAGAAGACGAGTCGGTCTGTGTAGGCGCATATGTACTTAAATCGTATTAGAAGTACTGTGGCTATTAATATTCTTCTAAAAATCTGCACGTTCTGTTTATCAGCCATTATGAAAATGAAAAATATATAAAAATGATTGGGGTGTGGGGTTTAGGACTCGCCATCAGACGCGCTAACTCAAATTATTCACCGTTTCAATTTCTCGACGGGATAGCTTTACCAGCTCAGATGGTTCCTGATAGTTACCACTTTTAATTCCCTGTAGAATTGCATTGGGCTTTTTCTTACCGGGCGACAACATGGCGACAACATCATGGATTTTCTCCCAATATTGTTTCCAATCTCTCCCTCGTAGCTTTGTCTCAGCAAAAATTGCCAGTTCAAATGATTGCGAGACACTGACCGGATCAAACTTATCTGACGAAACCTTCGAGGCAGCATCGATCAAAAATTCTAGACCGAAGGAACGCTCCTTGATGTGCTGTTCATGAAAATCATTCTTCACTGCGGGGCCAGTTACCCACGACGGTAATGACTTTGGGGCCCTTGGTGACATTTGCGGATCCGATACTACAACATTTGGTGCTGCAATATTCTTTGGTCTTGGGACGGGCTTCGGCTTTGGTTTCTCGAACATGCCCTTGATAGAGAATAGCTGCTTCTTCTGCGGTTCTGTTTTGACTACGTCTGGGAGGCTTCCTGTGGAGCTCAGTGACGTTAGCTTCGCTGCTTGAGCTTTCTCAGGTTGTTTTTCCGGCGGCTCGGGCTTGACCTTCGGAGCGGACTCGACAACTTGCTTCTCGGACCGAGGCTGCTCAGACTTGATGACAGAGGGCACCTTGTCCTTGTCCTTCCTTTTCTTCTTTTTCTCTTCCTCCTTCTTTGCCGGCTTCGGTTTGTCCTTCATATTTTTGACAGGCTCAAATTCATCAGGAATATTTTTGTCCCTTTCTGTATACAAGCGCTTCATTTCGTTCGTTAGCTTTTTGCACTGATCTTTCACAGCTGGGTGAGTACTCTCGAAAGACTTCCTAGTTTGTTTGACGACAATCCCAAGCCCGTATGCTCTCAGAAACGGTGGAGTTACTAGCTCAACTCTCTTCATCAGCAAATTGAGGCATTTCGTGGCTTCTTCAGCGTCAGATTCAGACTGTGCTTTCTCTAGCCGATCCATCAAAGGGCAAAATACTTCCTCGCACTTGGTAAACTTCATTTGCTCCTCCTCCATGATGGTTGCTTTTGACTTTCTTCCTTTGCGGCCAGGAACATACTCAAGTCCCAATGCCTCAGCCTTCTCACGGGCTTTCTTCTCTCTGTACGCTGCAGCCTTCTCGCGTCGCTCTTGGGCCTTCTCCTCTTCGGTCATGTTTGGTTTTGCTGGTTTTCTCCCTGGCTTCTTTGGCACTGATGCATCAGATTTGCGGTCCTCCTTGCCGCCCTTTTCGGAGTCCGTATCAGCTTTCAAGTCATCATCTGAATCGCTGTCATCGTCGCCGTAGTTTTCATCATCGTCGTCGTCATCAGTATCAATTTCAGACTCGGGCTGATCCTCGTCAACAACGAGAAATTTCTTTGCTTTCGATGCTGCCTTTTCTTCCTCCGATTTCTTTGGCCGTCCTGGCTTTCGTTTGGGCGGGTCTTCACCATCAACTACTTTCTTTGGTCGCCCTGGCCCTCTTTTAGGCTTGTCCACACTGTCTTCTTTCTTCGGTCTACCAGGTTTTCGCTTTGTCTTCGCTGCCTTTTCCAATGCTGCCTTCGCTGCCTTTTCCGCTGCCTCAGCTGCAAGTTCATAGTCCTCCTTGAAGTTCATCATCCATTTTATGCGATCAACCTTTTCGAGTGCCATGTCTGATACGATTTGTTTGAGCCCATTTTTTATCTGCTCTTCTGTTTTGGTTAGCTTTTGGTTCTTCTCAATTTTTGTTTGAATTTTCTTGGGAATTTTATTGTAGCCCTTGCGTTCCCCCTCATCGTATGGCAAGATTTTACCGTCAGGGACGAAGCTGAAGCCCTGTCCCCTGTCCTCGAACTTCACACCATACCAAAATACAAGGTGGGTCATGTCGCGTCCACTCTTTTGGGTCTAAAGACGAAAACAAAAATAAAAATTGTTGTGAGATGACTGACTTGTTGATGCAACTCATTAAAAAGTAAATAGCGCACAGAGTAATACTCACATTATGAAACATATCCATCCACATATCTCTCACTGGACCAGGTTCGACATCAAACGGCCCCAACTCAATTACTGGAAGCCAATCCTTACCCCACTTTGAAAATCCACCTTGACGGAATCTCTTACGAATGCTCTTCGGAATCTGGCTAATTATATCATCACGATAAGCCTCAAACTCCTCCTTTGTCTTGAATTCAAATGACATTGCTTCTTCCAGCATAGGTTCATCTTCTTGACCATCCATTTCAGTAGAGTCCAGTTCCACCTCATCTGCATCATCCATATCATTATCAAACTCCTCCTCCATAAATTCTGCATTGTCACGATGTTTCTCATGGCCATGGTGATGATGGTGCTTCATCTTCTTCCGCTTCTTCAATTCCTTTTCCAATTTTCGTTTCCGTTTCTTCTCCTCCTTCTCCTTCCGTTTTTTCTCCTTCTTGATACGCTTCCGCTCCTTCTTCAATCGTCGCTTCTCTTCTTTGCGTGCCTTCTTCTTGGCCTTTTTCATCTTTTTGGACGATGTGGCCGAGGTGCTGAATCCATCCTCGGCACCAGATTTGGAAAGGGAGGTGTTTTCTGAGGTGGCAGTGTCACTAAGGCTGTCGTCATCGTCGTCATCATCAGAAGAGTCTTCATCCATGGTGCCCACGCTTTTAATATCATCATTGTCAATCTTACTGCTGAAATTATATTTCCGTTTCTTGGGCCGCTCCTCTACCTCACTTTCACTTTCATCATCACTACTCGACTCGTCTTCCTCCACCTCCGTCTCTGGCGGATCAACCCCAATAGCCTCAATTAACTCAGCACTCCCATCCTTCACCCCCTTTTTATTCATGAGATGAAAGCGAATGATCTCCCGTCGCAGCGTGTACAATTTCCCCCCCATGAGCATCCGAGTTAATAACTTTTTCTTCTTTTTAATGAAGCGCGTGTCAGATTCGCCCGCATTTTCGCCACGCATGGACGCGTCAATCATTATGGATGCGGCGATTATTTGGATGAATGTTTCGAGTTCCTTTGAGAATTGGAGTTGTGCCGTTGGTGGAGCGGTCGTGGAGGCGGACGCGGCTGTCCCACCCGTCTGCTGCTGACTCTGTAGTGCCTTGTCATGTTCCATCAGGGCCATCAGCACCCCCTCATCGAATTGCTTCACTTCTGCAACGATCGGTTCATAATTTTCTTCGCCCAAATGATTGCGGACGTAAAAGTCTCCGCGTAGCAATGCCTGGAGTTTATCTTGAACGACCCTTCGGAGAACGGAGCGTTGGATTCGGAGTTCGGTTATCTTTTTTGCCATGGCTTGCAGGAGAACTCTGGGGTGGGGTGGCGGCTCACAGTCCAGTCAGCGGTGCCTGTTGTAATAATGATAATATAAAAATCAAGATGAATATTCCGAGTTGTCTCTCAGACCTATTGAAGGGTATTTTTCTGGTGGTATGGCTGCCTCCCTACGATCCTCATTGTCATTTTCCTAGGAAGTGTGATGCATCGTACAACATCAATTTTTGGATGAATGGCGGTGATCGCGCGTGCGGTTGCGCATGCGACCGACATAAATACTTCTACACAAGACTGCGTTGACTCGATTCGAGTCATGATTGATAGATCTTTGGATTTTGACAAGATAAAGGTAAGTAAGTATGTAGATGCTGTCGACCGTAACATTCAGCCTACGACGACATCAACGCAACGCACACATGTCCAATCCACAGCCACCATCTGAAGAGGAGCAGCAGCCTGCACTCTTCTGCTCCATCGGGTCGCCTACAACTTCCATATCAAAGCAAGAACTCCGTGAAACTGTCGAGAAGTTTCTCCACAGTCTCGGTGCACGGGATGATGTGCTGCTTCTGCCGCCTGATTTCACTAGATTCCACTCCCAAGCGGGGACAATCACGCGATTTATTTCGGAGTACTACAACTTTACGGAAAGAGAGGAAGAAGAAGATGAGGATGATGCGACAAGAGCTACGTCAGCGTCTTCTCCTAGCATTCAAATCATACCAGCATTAGGAACACATGCACCCATGAAACATGAACAAATTGAACTCATGTTTGGGTCTAATCTTGCCAACAAGAAAACTTGCAATCGTAACGATAACAGCAACAACAGTGGCAGCAGCCCATTTGTTGTTCATAATTGGAGGGATGACGTCGTAACTATAGGATATGCTCCAGAGGAGATGGTGGTAAATGCAACTCATGGAATGGTGAAAGAAAAATGGCCAGCACAGTTGAACAAACTTGTTTGGGAAAAAAGAATACAGCGAGAAGAAAGTGATGGCAGTAATCTCGAAGATGTCGATGAAGCAGCAAATTCCAATGCCGCTGGTGCTCCACAGAACCAACGAAGAAAACGTAATCCACACCCACTTGTAATTTCCATAGGTCAAGTCGTCCCACACGAGGTTACTGGCATGGCAAACTACAACAAGAACCTGTTTGTAGGAGTTGGAGGTGTTGAAGCCATCAATCTTTCTCACTTTATCGGTGCAGTTCATGGAATGGAAAAGCTCATGGGGCGTGGTACCAATCCATTGCGTGAGATTTTGAACTATAGCAGTTCCAAGTACTTGGAGCAAGAATTGGACTTGTGGTATATTCTAACTGTCATGGGACCATCGTCATCTCCAAGTAGTGATGATGATCCTAATGGTGGTGTAGAAATGAAAGGGTTGTTCATAGGAAGAGACGTGAAATGCTACGACCTAGCATGTGATCTCTCACGCAAAGTCAATTTCAATCTCTTGCAGAGGTCGCCAAAGAAGGTCGTAGTGTATCTTAACGAAGAGTACCATTCTACTTGGCTGGGCAATAAATCAATTTACCGCACGAGAATGGCAATCGATGATGGAGGAGAACTGATTGTTTTAGCCCCTTGGGTTGAGACCTTTGGCGAAGACGATTGTATCGACAAGCTCATACGCAAAGTCGGATATGTAGGTACGCCAGAAATTATGAAAGCAATGGAAAATGATGAAGAACTGAAAAGCAATTTATCAGCGGTAGCACACCTGATACATGGTAGCTCGGAAGGACGTTTTTCTGTGACATATTGTCCGGGCAAATTGACCAAGGGAGAGGTCGAATCTGTTGGATACAACTATGCTGATTTAGAAAAAATGAATCGAGTCTACAATGTCGAGACGCTAAGAGATGGTTGGAACTTTAGAACAGACGAAAATGGTTCAGAAGAAGAATTTTATTACATTAGCAATCCTGCACTGGGATTGTGGGCACATCCAAGCAGATTTGAAGAAGAGTCAAGCACTTCGACTGCGCAGAAAAATGTCGCAATTAGTAGCAACCAGGAGGCAAGTGACGGAAGCGGTGGTGTGGGTGGATGGAAGAAACCACCAAGATAATCTGATAGCCTAGCATAGGAGTTAAACATACAAGCCCCACTCATCAAATTCTAGCTGGAATTCTCCTACAACAGTCGGTTTGATTGCCATGATTCCAATCTCAGTCACACCCATTGGATTGAAGGGAGGAGATCCAACCAGGGAGTTACCCATCTGCTCCATTTGATCAAAGGCTGTGAACGGAATTAACAACGGTTGAACCTGTATTTGATCTGGATTGGCAAACACAACCTTGTAATTGGCTAATCTGACACGTTCACAATTGTCATCCTTCAAAATTATTCGAAACGTATGTTGACTTGGATTCGAGTGTCGCAATCCTTTGATATATATTCCCTTTGCATAAGACCAATTCTTCCTTTGCGGAAACCTCCACCGCAATGACGCAAATCCACCATTATTGGCAAGTGAAGTCTCCCCGAAGAAAGTGTTTGCTTTTGATATCCAAGTTCCTCGAGAGATTCCTCCCATGACATTGTCCATTACACCGAGCGGCTCACTGGGTAATTGATTTTGAGAGAAAGGTTCGAGTGTTACATTCTGCATTTGCGGTTCTGGCGACGGAGTTATAGGTAGTGTATAATCAACAATTGAGTCAAATATTCTACGCAGAGCCCAAGCTTTTGCATTATCGTCGCGAGTGTCATTGTCTATTTCAGCAAGTAGCTTCGATTGGAGCGCAGGTGGTAAGCCAACTGATGTTATTTCTTTTGCAGTTTCTTGATATACAGTTGCGCATTGTTTGATATCACCTGAATTGTATGCTGGTGCTCCGATAGATATCGCCTTGGATATGAGTTGCTTTGCTTGTGACAGATTGGTTGAAGGAGTTGTCGAGCTCATGTTCAAAGAGGTACTCATAGAGGCAAGTGGATAAGGAGGATTATGAAAGGCTCTAGCGGGAGAGCAGGTGGCTGTGAATAAAAGGGAAGCTCTCAGAGGAAGTTTCATTGTTATCGACACTCAAGCTAGGGAAGTAACAATAGTCGACCATTGCATGCAGTAATAGCATGCATCAGTGGTTATCTGTGGATGAATGCTGAATGCTCGACTCATCAATCAATGAGTCATTGACCGGGTAAACTCGAGACGAGATGAATCTTTCATCACTCCGATCTTTGAATCTCCACGAAATTCCAAATCGGCTGCCGCCAACCTTGCAACGCAACATTCACAAGTTTTTAGGCGCTAAAAAGTACAGGTTGTGTCAATTAAAAGAAAAAGATCCGACCATGTCAAACTACTACTCCTCCAATCAATACTACGACGACGACGATGGCGAATCCATCAGCAGTGGCTCCAACAATGGCGGAATGATGGACGGCATGGGGTCGCCCTACCAAAGCGCACCCAACTCGAACATGCCGGGCATGATGGGGGCAACGGCCAATAATATCGATGCCCCCATTCTACTCAACTCCTCCTTTATTGGGACAGCCGGGGGTCAAGAGAATAATATTGTTGACTTTGACGATCCTCGGATAGCTTCACTGCCGCGCATACTGCTCATGGGGCCGCGTCGGGCGGGGAAAACGTCCATTCAGCGTGTAGTATTTCATAAAATGTCACCGCATGAGACATTGTTTCGATTGGAGGCCACGCAAATGTTGGAGCGGGCCGTAGTGGATCATACTCCATTGTGTCGATTTACCATATGGGATTTTCCAGGGGATCAATATGAGTACGGATATGATGTAGATGGCGCTGGCGGTGCCGGGGAGGAAAATGGCGGTTTGGACGGTGATGGTTACAATGATGACAATGAACAACAACCCCAACAACAGCAGCAAAGTCATGATTATGATGACCAAATATTCTCCAAGGCGACTGCACTTATATTCGTTCTTGATGCACAGGATGAGCCATACGATCACGTTCTTCAATCCTTTACAGATACGGTAACAAGAGCAGTCCGTGCAAACCCTACCATTGCCGTGGAGGTATTCGTGCACAAGGTCGATGGAGAATTGTTTTTGAGCGATGAGGCAAAGTATGATTGCCGTAGGGATGTTATGCAACAAGTTGCTGATGAGTTGGCTGATGCGGGATTATCGCATGATGCTATACCGATATCGTATCATCTGACAAGTATCTATGATCACTCGGTGTTTGAGGCATTTAGTCGAGTGGTGCAGCGGTTAATTCCAGAGCTTCCGACGTTGGAGCATTTGTTGAATGTTTTGGTCAGTACATGTTCTATGGAGAAAGCTTACCTTTTCGATGTGGCGAGTAAATTGTACATATCAACTGATTCCAGTCCAGTAGACATGCAAAGTGTGGAACTGTGTAGTGACATGATTGATGTTGTCCTGGATGTAAGTGGAATTTATGGCATGGGTACTGGGAGTGGGTCCAAGAACAATGCGAAGAAGCAAACTCAAGTGCTACCACTTGAGAATGGCGAAGAAATAGATGAAGGATTTGCAGAACCTCTAAATGACGGGGGCATGCTTGGAAATGAACTTAGTGATAATGATGGTGACGGTTTGGAATCTCCTTCGTTAGTTGATGGTGCTGGAGAAGACGAGTTGTTAGGGAAGCTCATTGGTCAAAGTGCCCCCTCGGAAGAAGTTGAAGACGAGGGGGTAACCGACGCTGATGCTGGATCAGCTTACGATAGTGAATCTTCCAGCACGATCCATCTCAGTAACGGGATGGTATTGTATTTGAAGGAAGTAGATACAATGCTGGCACTAGTTTGTTTGACACGGACAGAAAATTTCAAGAAGAAAAGTTTGATTAATTACAACATCGGATGTCTGAAGAAAGCACTTAGAGCTTTGCCACAATCTCAGAGTGTTCCAACATCTGGCATTTGACGTATCTATTTGGTTTGTGGTTATTTAATATAAGAGATATAATAGGAGTGAGAATGGCATCTGGTTTCTTTCCCTTACAGAGATAGTTGCGTGTCAGCACAGATCATAACCCCCAGTCTTCTTCTATCTCCTCTCGCCTCTCGCGCTTCCTTTCGCACACAAAAATATTGATCGACAGATTTGGATACAAAGTAATAGTTGATAGTTGCCTCATCGCTACTTTCATTCAACAATTGCAATAATCATCGCAAAACATGCATGTTCGGGGTCTTCTTTTCTCGGCGATACTGCTATCCATAGGAGTCAGTTGCATTAATGCTTTTCTCTTTCCTGTGCATCATAAACAAGTTCTAGCAGCGAGTCGGCTTGCAACTCCAAACTTCACGCTTTCAGCGCAAATGAATGACAATGATAATCAAAATGGGGTCTCAGAGAGTGATAATTTTGACGCGGCTGGATTCGGAAATTATTTGGCACCATACTTGATTGCTTTTCTTGTATCAATCGGAATAACAGGTGCCTTTGTGAAGTTTGTTTTAATGGATTATTAGAGTCATTGGCGAACTGAAGTTCTGTCAACAGCAAACGCAATCAGCATCAACATGATATAATTAATAGATGTTCTAATTTATCTGTCATTTGTTTCCAGATAATGCCAGTTTGTCGAAACAACAAATTGTTACGCTGCCGAGAGAACCAATTGTCCTAAACATTTCATGATCACCTCAACCTTCTAAAATCTTAAATATAAATATGCTGCCAAATATCATACCGAAATGATATGATGGATTCAGTTGCAAGCCTTCTATTCCTCGACACCCCCTCACTTGTTGTNAATATCATACCGAAATGATATGATGGATTCAGTTGCAAGCCTTCTATTCCTCGACACCCCCTCACTTGTTGTTCCACCGCCCCATTTAAATTCGTTTTTGTACAAAAATCTGCATCATTTGTTGTTACAATAGTCTCCCCGGCGAAGACGGAGTTAAAGAAGGAGCCTCATACCCCGGTTCTGTTCCCTTCAATTGTCCCGGTGTCGATGCCGACGCTGCTTGTTTCGCTTCTCGTCGCTGTCTTTGTCTCTCTTGTGCACGTTTTGCTCGGAAGTAGTTGCCTATACATAAGACTGTTATGAAGCCGACAAGGAATGCGACGAAGCAAATCGCCTATTGATGTTATTAATTTGTTGTTGCGTATTGTTGATCAAACACAATTTTTCGAGGGCACGAGAGACCGAGTAAAGAAGCAGATCAGTTTAACCTAAGATGAAAAAGAATTTTAGTAACACACTAGATGTGCAGAGACCTTACCAGCACCACTTCAAACATTGACCTCCCTCTCGATTGATACGTCATTTTTCACTAAAATCAGAAGTGCAACAACAGGACTCGGACAAAAGCTTGCTACGGATCGAGGCTATATCTACGGAGCTAGTAGAGCCGTTTTTATTGTCATTGTCGACGATTTTTTAGGGCCCATGTATTTCGTTTCAGCGATAGATTTAATCGCTCCGGAATGATACATACTGAAGCAAAGCAAGCAACCCGGCCCGACGCCCGACGTCCACCCTACAATATGGTAAATGGTAATAAATATCACTTTCCAATTCCGAATTCGACTATCACCATGGCCTCTGCTTCCATCATGCTTGCCAACGCCACAAAGCGCTCCATGTTCCAGGCCTTGAGATCATCATCTCGGCTATCATCTGCTGTGCCATCGCCATCTTTTGGATCAGCCCGCTTCGTGACCACTTACTACACGCCGGCACATGAATACTGCAAAGTTGATGGCAATGTGGCAACCGTCGGCATTACCGATTTTGCCCAGGCAGCACTTGGAGATATTGTCTTTGTCGATCTTCCTGAACCTGATGATGAATTTGAGGCAAAGGAATCGTTTGGTTCTGTTGAGTCCGTGAAGGCCGCTTCGGATGTTTATGCTCCAGTTTCTGGAAAAGTTTTGGAAGTGAATGAAACCTTGACAGATGAACCTGCTTTGGTCAATACAAGTGCTGAGGACGAGGCCTGGTTTATTAAATTGGAGATTTCAGATGAAAGTGAGCTGAGTGGGTTGATGGGGGCCGATGCATACAAGGAACACTGTGAGAAGGAGGCTCATTAAAAATGGCAACAAATAATGTTATGGGATTTTCCTTCTCGCTCTTCATCATGAAGAATGATGTGTTGTTTGTTGGGCATCGGTATAGGTGTTTCGCAGTGTAGCGAGGACTGTTTTTTTCTTAGACAAAGCTTTATTGCTTGATTGCGACCAGTGCCACAATGGGGAAATTATTCACCCTATAACTGTCACTGATGATGTGCTGAATTCGTTCATCGACGAGGTGCTAATGATATTATGCTAGATATTATTTCATTTTGGCAAACTTTTCAATAGTAAGTAATATGAGAACTATTGCATTTATTTAATCTATTTACTTTTGGAGCAAACCTCATGGGCCAGTGACATTAAACTCACTACAGCAACATCACTTCGGAGGACTCTCGTCCCAAGAGTTATTTGCTGAAATCCCTTGTCTCTAAACATATCCAGCTCATACGGTTCCGTCCACCCACCTTCAGGCCCAACAGCAACTAACAGTCGGCGAGTATCAGAATTTGGAAACTCTACATCAGTCATTCTCAGTGGAACTGGTCCAACCTCTCTTCCGTCTATATCCCTCCTCTGTGGATGCGCAATAACTCGTGCAACCTCATCAGGCGGGAATAATTCATCTAGCTCGTCCTCTATGAACACTTTCAATCTCTTTGCGACATGAACGTTGGGCAATCTGACATCGCCTGATTGAGCCAAGCCCTCAACAAGCAATCCTCTCAATACTTCAGGCTTTCGGAAAATATGAGAGCCAAAATAGTCCTTCGGTACTTTCATTGCATTTGTTAGAATGAGTTGATCTACACCAAGTTGAGATACCATGGGCAGTATCCGAGATAGCTGCAATGGCCTGGGCAGTGCAAGAAGCAGAGATACTTTGGGAGCGTCATCATCCCAACCCTCGTTACTACTTGGAGTGCTCAGATACGTTTTCGGCGGTTGGGGTATTGAAATGCACAATGAGCCAGGCGGATCACCATTTTTTGTCGGCTCTGCCTTCTTTATTTTACCCTCGGGTAGCCAAGTTATTGTTGCATCATCTGTGAGGAGGCCAGCAAATTTATCTCTCTCCTCATCTGAAGTATTTATTACAGTTCCAGCACGCACCGAGTCTCCATTCTTCAGTCCTAAGATCTTGGCAATGTGCACTGTTCGATAGTCATCCTTGGGAAGAGTCACTGTTGCCATTGGTGTTTCATCTGTGCCACTCTCTTGTCTGCTGGCACACACTGATGCGTCGCTTTTATCAATTTCAGACGTATCAAATAGGATTCGATTCAATTGCAACCTGCTTCCCTTGTGAAAGCGACTGAGTTGCTTGACATGACAAAATGCCAGTGGTTGTATTCGAATCGCAGCAGAAATCGATGATTGCAGCAACATTACGATGATGCCAAGTATGAAGGTAGTAGACATCATCGACAACTGCAGTAACGAATGGCGTAAGGACCAGCTCTCACTGCGAGCAGTATTGATCAAATCTGATAGGCCTTGCTGCTATGGGAGGAGGCAAATTGTGATATCGTACCCCTCATTACCCGGCGATATTATGATGTTGTGATGATGTACTCCTACGATGTATGATCCACTTAGCTTGATGTGAATGAAGTCATAACAACATCATGTTGTGGGTACATATGGGGGTCTGGGGGCCCGCCGGCAGGGGGGGCGGGGAGACGAGAGGGGAGGCGCGAAAAAAGGAGAAAAACCTGTGAAGGAGAATGAAGGAGAGAA
The DNA here is from genome assembly GCA_036940005.1 of Skeletonema menzelii. NCBI lineage: Eukaryota > Bacillariophyta > Thalassiosirophyceae > Thalassiosirales > Thalassiosiraceae > Skeletonema > Skeletonema menzelii. The sequence goes on from JALLBH010000641.1 coordinate 14,740, forward strand.
AGAGAAAGAGATCTTAACGTAGGAATCAATTGATCAGAAGAATTAAAAGGGTATTCTGATATTATGTACTTATTCAAATTATTCAACCATCAGATGATAATCTACCTACACAAACAATCCTAACACAAAACAAACCACCCAAGGCAACGACATTCAAATCATCTCCCCAAAGAATACTTTGTTTCATATTTTCAGGATGACGATGCCACGTTTACCTCTCCGCAAGTTCTTCAAGAAATCCACCTCGGCGGACACCCACCATGTCGCCGGCAATGATGGATCCTATGTTATCATGACCCCGGAGGCAGAGGACAAGCCGTCACCAAAGAATGACATAACGGCAGGTGGCGAGATGGAGACAGGTCAACGCATTGGGTCGCTAGTTCCGGATGACAAGCCTGAGATCACTATTCCAGATGAGACTATGATCTCTACTTTACCCTTAACATCTACTCCCTTTACTCAACCTCCCACTCCTGTCAAGATGGAGGCAATGGAATTAGAGAATATCGCACCCCTCCCTCTCCCTGGGGAAAAGACCAAAAACAAATACTTTCTCCCTACTGTCGCCGGGCTGGCTCTGGTGGCTGGTATGGCAGCAATACTTGCAGTAATCCAAGCCCAAGCATCGACCGGCCATGAGGCATTCAATGCAGTCCAGGCTGCCTATAACAATTACGAATATGATCAAGATGGCAGACTGATCTTTGCGTATGTTCCGAGGGACATTGTCAGCCGCGCTTTGGAAACATATGAAGACGACTCGACGAATCTTCCGTATGTTATCGCCAACACGCAAGTCGACGGAGGCGGCACGGACTACAAGATTGGAATGGACTTGGTCGAAACTGAGCAAGTTACTTTTGGCGTCACCCGACACAATAACTTTTACCAATACAAAGGATACGACCACACTCCCGATACGTTCTACTATATCGAGTGCAGTACATATCCTTACCCAAACAACTGCGTTGCATATATCCAAGACACGTCACCGGCAGGTTATGATTATAACTTCTATTCTGACCGCTTCCTCAAGAATGGTCCCTTGTGCAAGCATGACGGCCATGCTTGTAGCAGTGATCATGACTGCTGTTCTGATGATTGCGACGGTGGGAAATGTGAATGCTTCTCGGCCAGGGCGACCGTGTCTGTCAAGTCTCCCATCAGCGGTGAAGTCGTCAAAATGCCAATGAGCCGCCTTCAAATTGGCGATCTCGTAATGGTTGGAAGCGACAAGTTCCAACGCGTCTACGGCTTTGCCCACAAAACCGACAGTCACATTGCCAGGTTCCTTCAAATTTATCTTGAGGGTGCCAACGATCCCCTCGAGATGACGCCGTCTCACTTTGCATTTGTGGCTGGTGAGGACGGACCAGTTCCAGCATTGCAGCTACAAGTCGGCGACCGCCTACGCAACATTGTTCACGGTGAAAACGAAATAATCAGGATCGAAACTGTCACTCATGATGACGGCCTATATTCCCCACTGACTTCGGATGGCACTATTGTTGTAAATGACCTTCTCATGTCGACATACGCGTCAAAAACGTCATACGTGGAAGGCGAAATTCCTTACTGGCAGTTTGCAGGCTTCAAGTTTACTCTCACGCACGACTTGATCCACCGCGTCTTCGCTCCATTCCGAGTGTTCTGCCAAAGTTTCCCTTCATCTACCAGTTGCACGGATGACGATGGACCAAGTCAGTTGGGTGTCTTTATTTTCAAAGATATTCCCTCTTTTTTTTCTGGTCATCATGTCCTAGTTCAGTGGGCTGTTCTGTCCCTTTATTTTATCGTGATTTCCCTCGCAGTTCTTATCGAACGCTTGCTATCGGTCAACGGTATCCATGCACTTCTCTTTGCATTTGCGGTTTCCAGTGTAAAGAAAGCATGCAAGTTCGGCAAGTGAGGATTATGATCTTCGGATACGAGCATTTTTATTTGTTTTTTTACTAGACCCACATCTAATATGTGTGCACCGACGACGAATGTATTGATCGGTGTTAGATAGATGGATGGATGTATTATTTTAGTAAGAAGTACCTGTACAGCGTATCATAGATTGGCGTTTTCTCTACTCCTTTGCAGCAGCAACAATCTTCAAAGTGTGAACACAATTGTACCATCTACCACCTCTCTTGTCGTATAACTTCAAGTTTGGCACGTCCAGAGTCCCCTCTCTTAACGGTACAAATCGAAGCTCTGCCTCAATACTGTGTTGACCTTTCACCTCGCCAAGTAATAAAGCTGCATCTACAGCTAACAACTCATGATCGCGATGGTGTCTAGTAGTTCCATCGTCGTCGCCTGATAAGCCCCAAACACCAAATGTGTAGCCATTCACTTCCGATACCACCGCTGTATTGAAGCTGCGATTATCCTTCGAAGGAGAGGTAATAGTTGATGGATGGTCACGATTGTGCAACATAGTTTTTGTGCGCATTATCTGTGTAGACCCTCTCCTAATTTTGCTTTCATCTGCCGGTCGTTCCCATTGAAGTCCACTATTCCTCCCACCTTCACCATCTTTTGCCATCAAAAGCATCAAATCCCTTGGTTCCATACATAAGTTGAGGACTCGAAGCGACACCACAATTGGAGCACCAACACACACAGTTTCAAGCCCGCCTCGAAGATACATGTCAATACGAAACGCATCGCTATTTTCGACACCCACCCGAGAGCTAGTCCATCGAGCATCAGCTGTCACCATAACTCTTTCTGTGTCTTCGTTACCGGTTGATGGTGCTGGCGAAGTGCAGTTACCAATCATTGCATTGACAGTGACTGGACTATTGAATATACGACTTCTGACATCCTCTCCGGCATCTATTTGAATGACAGTGCTGTATGCTTCATGAGGCCCCAGTACTAATGGTAATTCAGGAGCCGAGCCGGGTAGAAAGCCCCATCGGACACGTCTCGACATATCCACGACTGACAGCTCTCCTCCTTGCATACTTCTTCCGTTCGAATTTTGCACGGCTGGTGAAGTTGGTCCTAATGAATCATCGTTGATGTAATTATGTTCGTCCCTTTGATCAGCATTAGGTTCCCACAAACGGCTTTGGCCAGGATGAAACGCAATGCCAGTAACAGTGACTTTCTCCTTGTGCCATCGTGTGCAGTGTGCAACACTAATTTCTACCAGAGTAGAACCCGTTGCTGCACGTGCGCCACTAACCTCGCGCACAGTCAAATGTAATGGAGGTAAAAGTTTGACGCTGATCTGAACGGGGTTCGTTCGCATTATCTTTGTCCCGTAATGCATTGAAGGTTCGTTTCTCTTCTGTGCCGCTGTGGCTGCTGAAGAAGACACGCTAACACCCAAATCTAACCCCAACAATCCGGCAGCGATTCCTGCCCCTCCCTGTCCTCCCAACAGAGATTTGTTAGTGCTATCTTTGTTTTCTTCTTCAATATTTTGGATCTTACTCTTCTGACGCAAGACAGCACACAATTCCAATTCCCCCTCTTCCAGTATCTCGCGTAGGCGATCAATTTTTATGACACCATTACCTCGCACAGCAATTTCAATATCAAATAAAAGTGATGTGATTGATGATTTTGGATCGTCTTTTGATGCTCGTTGAATTGTGCAGTTGATGATGGTCACCCTCTCGGCCGCCCACTTGCCGTTTGAATATTTATCACTATTTGAAGCAGTAGCAATGCACTCAAACGTAAATGCACTATCAATAAAGGAAGAAAAATGTTTCGCATTCTCCCCACCTTCTTCCTTCCCAATGGTGGACCGTTCATCCCTCCATGCTGCGCCTTCCTCCCCTTCATCATCGCCACCACTTTGTGCTAGCTCATTTCCGTTGTCATGATTATTGTTGTCAGATAATTCTGCCAATGATTTCTTCACTTCATCCGACTCTACTGGAGCAGGCTCGATACATCTACACTCTAACAAAGCGTCGGCTCCACTGCCATTTTGAAAATCCAATTGGGCTCTAATTTGAACACAAGCTCTTCCAGAAGAGTCACGGTAATATGCAGTTAATTGTTTCTCCTTTTTTGCCGTTTCTTGCTGGAAATTACTATTTGTTGTGAGGGCGGCAGAGTAAAATGCCACGGAGGCAGGGTTTGAGTTGAGGAGAGTTAATTTTTGTGCCATTGTGATGATCAAAATAATGAGAAATGAAAATGAAGGATTTGTACGATAGGTTCGGCAAGGGTTCGGCAGGCAGATGGAACTATCGTACCTTACCTACCTATGACAGAGATGAGCACAATGGCAGCATTATCGCAAAGGATATCTCAAGGCTAGATCTAGATGTATCATCCATGTTCGAAGAATCCTCCGCTGAAAGCAGAGATCCGGTCTTGAGTGAAAACACTGGTTCCTCGAAGCTGAACACATCAATAACTTCTCCATCGAAAGCTAAGCTCCTTATTACAGCCGACTTATCACAAGTATGCTGTGATAATGATTGGTCTATGGCTATGGCAGATGAGTTTGAGTTTGCCTCCTCCTCTGTCAAAAAAGCACACGTTGATGACAGGGAAGAGCACAATGACAGCATTATCGCACAGGATATCTCAAGGCTAGATCTAGATGTATCATCCATGTTCGAAGAATCCTCCGCTGGAAGCAGAGATCCGAGCGCTAGCCAAAGCAGACATGCTGGAACGACAAACAGGTGCGAATCCAGTGATATTTCCCCGAAGCTGAACACATCAAGAACATCTCCATCGAGGTGCCTACACCGCAAAAGGTGCCAACCACATCATAAATGCCTCTCCATGAATGAAGCTTTATCAAGTATAATGAAGCCACCAAGATATTCTTCATCCAACACTAGAAGTATCGACTCAAGTGCTACCAAACCACTTCTGATGCGACGCAACTCCATGTCATCAGCATTGTCATCATCCTTTTCGCCATCAAAACCCCGCCGCAACTCAGCTGATCAATGGATAGCCGTGGAGTGGTTTTTAATAGCAGTGTTGAAGTGTATTTGTTTGTTTCAGATTGACTTGTAATCCAGAAACCCAACAAAAGTGATGTTTCCGCAGCGATAAATATGTAATGAAATAGAACCGAAGCGCATTTCTCCAAACAAACGTCTCGACACGCAGAAATTCATGGCTGCGCTGGTTGAGAATCAGCTATTGTTTTCTGTTCAAGATTTGTCAGAACAGGGTAATGTGAAAATCTCCTAAACGATCAAATAATTATTACTCTACTTAAAGCTTAAGTCTCGAGTCGCACAACAATTTTATCTGTAGCTGATGACAATTGTACTGAGACGTCCAATGAAGTTCCTTGTTTCGGAATTAGCACAACTTTCCACTGATACAATTTAACGCGTTTTGCACCTGATCCATCGTTAGCTTCTGTCGCTTTCTTTTGCGCTTCTTCTGGTCGTTTCTTCATTATTGCTATCTTTAATGTGTCCATAGTCTCATCTAACACAATGCATCGCTTCGACGCTAAATGGCGTCGAGATGGGCAAGACACAATCGTAGCTGCCATTCCGACATGTTCAGATGTCGCTAGTGCTGTACTAACTTCTTTGCGAGTTTCTAATGGTATTGATGCAGCAGCGCTGTTCTTCTTTTGGATGAGTGGAGATAGGATTTGTTGTATGTAATCGATCCACATTTTATGCAAACTTTCGACAATATTTCCAACTTCGTCGTCCAACTCGTGTGTGGTAGGGGTGGCTGCAGATTGACTAGATTTTATTTGTTCAATTGCTTTGCCCAATACTTTCTTTCTTTGTCTGTGCGACTTGCATCCAAATACTCCATTGCCACCAACTCGTTTCCTCTTCCTCTTGCTACTCCGAGCCAAGCCTCCCGACTTCGCATCTCCGCCAGAAGATGTTGTTGCTGGTGTATATGTATGTATTCCACCACCAACCAATACCAAGCTACGATTCGATAACTTGTTCTCTACAGTATTCCTCATTGCCTTGTCTACACGACCTCCGTCTCCGGTGCCATACCTCCCAATTGACCCACCGAGCCCTCGATACACATGACATTCCTGCGGATGAGATGTTTTGATATTATTTCCCATTGATGCTATGAATGAAACAAGCGATGATTCGCGTAGCGACGCTGACGTTTGAAGTGAGAGGGAATGTCTGCTTTTCTTTTTGCGTTGGGTTTGATTATTATTATCATCTGATGGGTGATTATCGGTGAGAAGTGATGATAGAGGTGTGTAGAGTGCATCGTTCGAAAGAGAGGCGACTCCGCCACTCTCTGAGCCACCTCCTTTGGATGACGGTGTTGGTGACGTTGATCGAGATGACATTTGCTGCTCAGTATCAGTATTGTTGATGGTTATTGCTTGGTGCTTCTATTAAGGTGGAATTGTACGCAGCAGCTCAAGCTTCGTGTGTTAGTCTCGAGATTTTCTTCTTTCC